>LLEY01000150.1:0-157090 GCA_001414485.1 Calycina herbarum | reverse complement strand
GGGGGGGGGTGGTGTAATGAATGAATGACGGTTTCCAAAAATGGATATAAAATTGGTTTAAATTTTGAAATGAACTTTTTCTGCATATATCAATTTATGTTGCGTCATCACTCGACCTTCTAAATTGTTGTATATCCCAATTTTCTATTCCAGATTCCTGGGTAACCCAGAAATAGCAGTCATACGATTTTTCCGACTATTCCCAGGTAACCCATAAAAACAACAAGAAAATCTTCAGGTTCCCATTCCTAGGTAACCCAGAAATATACCCAAACCCCCTTAAATTATAATAAACTTCGTTCCTAGGTAAACCCATGGTTCGAAAAAATTATAAAAAGAACCATTTCGCCTTTCAGTAACTATGCTTACTTCCCATCCAAACGTAAAACAAACCGCGGACAACCTCCAAATACAACAGGTCAATTTGCAGGTTACCTACTGTTGATTCGACTTGGTGGTCGATAGCTTGATGCAAAAAGAGTGTATATTCTTATAACTATCGTTGATGCATGCCGAGTACAAGCTGTACTCGGTCCTGCTTAAATACCTGCCCTCCTCGCTAAGCGAGACGGGCACGTGAAAGTGCTAACCACTTTTGTATACCGACACCTACTAATAGCGAGTAACAAAAATATGTACCTTAATCCCAAAGAGGGGTATACGTTACGTGAGTAGCTAGGACTTGTTATATTATATTATCAGCTATTAGTCTATGTAATATATAAGGTAAACTATTATACTTCAGATAAAGTAATATAAAATTTTATTTAAAATAACTACTAGATAGTATTATTTTAGCTAATAGCGTATATATAGAGCGGACTCCACGATTATTAGCCAGTTACGTGGTATAATATCACAGTCACAGCTGATCGGTTTACTAATGGCTTACTCGATAGCTTACTAGCGGCTTACTATCCGCTTCCTCGCTAAAGAAAAAGTTAGAGAAGAAGAGAGTAGAGGGATATCAATGCCTGCTCCCGATTATCGGAGAGGACTTGGAAAAATGCCTGTGATAAAGATTATTTGAGAGTAAGTGATTCCTTACATCGTCGCGAAATCCATCCCCGTAACTTGAACATGAGAAAAGGGCTATTATGATGTATAAGTAAAAAAAATTGCTTTTTCTCACAGTGAAAGAGTTTCAAGTACAACGAAGCCCCTCTAGCACATGGAATGAGGGCAGCCTCCAAGAGATACTCCAGCCTCAATATAGAATTGTGAATTGAGATCACACTTACGATGTATATACATCTATATAGAATCCATCAATTTTATAGTATACTAAGCATCTAGGAGAATCAAATTAGTTATCTCGAAAGTTACTGATCAGGGAAAAGCAGTGTGAGTACAAACTACTCAGGTACTTAAGTAGTACTCTAAGTAGTCTAAGTAGAGTAGAGTAGTTACTCAAGACTACTTAAGTAGTACTTAGAGGAGCACTATAAATAGAAATTATAAGTATATAAGTAAATAGTTAATCTTTCTAGGAGATATATAAGATAAAAAAGTACTATTTAATTAATACTAATTTATTAAGGCTATTTTTGAAGAAGTTAAGTAGTAAATAGTAGACAGAAGATCTCGCTTAAGCTCCTAGCGCCACTAGCAGCGATACCTCGATGTTGCTCCGAGCTCCGGTCCGGTTCGTCCGACTCGGTCCAAACTACTCGAGTAGTACTCTGAGTTACTTAGAGAAGTGTGAGTAGAGTAGAGTAGTTGCCACTACTCTACTCTGCTCTACTCATTTCTCACACTGGGGAAAAGAGAAATCATGGTAATTTTAATATCTCGTCTGATTTTCACACAATTAATTCATTGTCCCGGATGTCCTCGAATAATTTTGTTATTGAAGTGACGATGGCACGACCCCTTACAACAGCAAATCGCAACCGAACTTTGCGGGAGGATGACTGCACAAGAAATATGGATATGGATCCTCGACTTTACAAGAACATGAACCTAGATTTCACCCAGGAGAATCTCGTTGGAGCAACTAACATAAATTACATAACTACTAACGGCGGTCTCTCTTTGTATACTCTAGCTCTGCTCATGAAAGTCTATCGCTCAAGCGCAAAAAAGAAATACAAGTAAAAGAAAGCGAAAACCAAGAGGAATTATATACCACCAACAAGATAAATCCGCCCCTCATAAGGAGCCAACTTCTCCTCATCACTACTAACACTCTCAACATTACCCACCAAAAGCTTCATCTCCCCCTCAACCTCCGGGCGGTGAAACACTTGTTCCTCGCCCGTAAAATTCAGCGCGACAATAGCTCTCTCCCCTCCAAACTTCTTCCCAAAAACAAAAGTCTCCTGGTTGTCCATCTGGAACTCCTCATAAGCGCCATGAATGAATAAATCCCTATGATCCTTCCTCGTCTTAAGCATCTTCTTCCAAAAGCTCAGCACAGAATCCGGATCCCCAAGTTGTTTCTCAACATTGATTTCCCGATACAAATCATGAGTCCTCATCCACGCGCCCTCTTTCTTCCCAGTGAAACCCGAAAAAGGCGTGGAATCCCATTGCATCGGTAACCGCGAGTGATCTCGCCCAAGAAGTTGGAGCGATTTCATGACGTTGGCCATAGCCTCTGGATCGTTGTTTGTGCGTGTTGCAACCTCCTTGTAGTAGTTGATACTTTCGATATCTTTGTATTCTTCGATACCCCATTCTAGCGGTGCATTTATCATTCCGATTTCTTGTCCTTGGTAGACGAAAAGGGTGCCTGTCATGGCTGTCATCATGATTGCCAGCATTTTCGAGGAGCGCACTCGCCATTGGGGGGAGTCGGAGGTGAATCTGGAGACCGAGCGGCCTTGGTCGTGGTTTTCGCAAAATGCGGTGGTCCAGCCGTCTGTGTTGGCTATGAACTGAGTACGAGTTAGTCAGTTTCTGTTTTACAGGTAGGAGCGGAATGCTGTCTTACCTGTTGCCATTTGCTGACCACTTCCTTCATGGTGGATAGTTTCCAGGGTGCAAATTGGTACTTTCTTTTCTCTCCCATTCCCAAATCTACGATGTCAAATTGAAAGACCATGTCCAATTGCTTATCTCCCGACCCAACGTACCGTAGAACATGCGCCGGATCAGGAGTATACGGTAGCTCCCCAACTGTCATTGTATCGTACTTGGACAGAACCTCGGTGTTCATTTCGCGGAGAAACTCGTGCATGCGTGCTCCATTGCAAAATCGAGTGTGGGCAGGTTGTTCGTAAACACCGTCGTCAATGATTGGAGCATCTGGGAGCTCGTTGCCCTTGGAATACATATTGACGGTATCAACCCGGAATCCATCCACGCCCCTCTTCAACCAGAATTCCATGGCAGAATCATAGATAGCTCGCCGAGTTTCTTTGTTCTCCCAATTGAGGTCTGGTTGTTGGATGGCGAAGAGATGGAGGTAGTATTCCTCGGTGGTTTCGTCCCATTGCCATGCACTCCCACTGAAGAAGCTTCGCCAATTGTTCGGAGGCATTCGTGTTCCATCTGCGGCGTACTTTGCAGGTCTCCATATGTACCAATCTCTCTTTGGGTTATCCTTCGCGCTGCGAGATTCCTTGAACCATGCGTGCTCATCACTGGTATGATTGACGACGAGATCGAGGATGAGTTTCAGTCCGCGAGAATGGCATGCTTCGACCAAGTTTTCCATATCTGCAACAGTGCCGTAAGGAGGGTAGACAGCTTCGTAATTCGAGATATCATAACCCATATCTTTTTGAGGCGAATCGTACATGGGCGATACCCAAATAATGTCGATTCCAAGGTCTTTGAGATAATCGATTTTGGAAATAATGCCAGGTATGTCACCAAGCCCATCGTCGTTGGAATCTTTGAAGCTGGCGGGGTAAATTTGGTAGACTGTGCCATCTTTCCACCACGTTCGTTCTTCGGCCGCCATTATTGCTGTGTTTATGAGAGAGAGAAAAGATGGGAGCGGCAGCAAGGAGCTGTTATATAACGGGAAGGGAAGCTCGAGTTTTATGGGGGTCGTTGAATTAGTCGGGGAAATAACAAGGCAGAGGAGGGGCGAATGTGAGGAAGGGAACGAAGGGAACTACACTACATAGTTTTGTTATCGTGGAAGCTCGGCTTGGTTTTACTTCCCAACAACCTAAGACGGCGGAAACTTGACGGATTGGCTGGCCGCAAATATGCAGGGCATGAATCGAGACGGGGAATTGGTATTGTGACCAAGTCAAAAGCTCAGCCGATGAGCTCACGATATATGCACACTGCCTCAAGATGAGGATCGACGTTCCATCGTCGATGATGTTACTGTCTTCAGTGGGTGTGTTTTCCAATTTACCCCGCTATGTTGGGTGAGGGTTTTGGAGGGGTAGAAATGCGATACGACGAACCTGCCAACGGCAAAAGGCAGAGCGAGCTCCGCCGTGATGCGGAAGGCACTACTGGTAGTTGGCCATCGTCATCATGATGTACCTACAGCCAGCGCGGCGGGAGAAGTCGATCGAAAAACGAGAAGAACTCGAGCTTTAGAAGCCAGTTGATGCATGAAGAGCAAAGGCGGATGGAGGAGAAGAGGAGCAGAGCATGAGGAGAGAAAAGCTTGGTTTGTTCGTGATACTCCTCGGGAAAACCCTCAGGGGATGCCTTCAAAAAGTCAAAAAGACTCTGAAACGACCGGGAACAATTCCGGCAATAAAAATAGACCAGATACTTGTACATCAGCTGAAAGATGGTTATCACGTGGTGCAATCCACTCTCTCAATATCGCATCTTAGAATCTAGACCAAATGCTCGAGCCAGAACAAACTGGTTTTTGATATCGAGACTTCAGCTCCAAATTTTCCGCCAGATGGCAGTCGGAAGCGCCGTGTTTCATACTCATCATCTTCACAACCGATTGGAGCACAATTCATGTCAACCTCAGATTGCTTTTCTCTAAAACTTTCATCCTCATTCCTGCCTTATGCTCACGAACTTGCTATTTTCGTTGTTTCTGTCTTTTCGTCGTTTCTGTCTTTTCGTCGCACCCATCTCAAAACTGCTTGTGGAATTCTGGCCTGTGCCTACTCGAGCTTCTGTTGCTGCTACCACACACTCACTCTATAACCAGTTTATCGCTATCTTCCAATCATCATCCCTCGTATATTTCACGTTTATCTTCTTGATAACAATGTTTTCAAATTGTTATTATACATACAGTGGCGATTGCACGGTCACCCGAGCCGTGTCGTCAAGCTCTTCCCTGCCGAATACAGTAGTGTCCCGGAATTGGCTTTTTTAGTGAACGCCTCAACCACCCCTCACCCTTCCAGCTTTTTTCCCCAGAATGTTTCTTCTCCATAAGGCAGTCAACAATTGGCGCTCCAAACACACTGTAAATAGATACTCACTATTGTTTGGAGTCTCAAAAGCTTATTCTCCTGGCACCAGGGCATCAGCATAGACCACTGCGAAGCTCCAACCCCTGAAGACGGTAACTGGAGCAGCGGTATCAAAATTTTCAAGACTGCAGCTCGTACTCTAGTCTTTTTCTTCACATTGTCTTTACTGTCGGAATCTGCTTTTTATATAGAGCTATCTTCTTCTTCCATCATGTCCTGACAGAACACCGTTCCCTCATTTGCCACTCAATCATCAACAAATCCCTCAAATCATATTTATATTCTCGTCCTCTTATCCTTTCCTTCCCAAGTAGCAGCATATCACTTTGCCGTTTGGACGATGGCAGTCACCGAAGATCTCGTCAAGGCAACCAACAATGTCTTCCGAAGTCCATCATCTACCGCCGAGAGCGATAGTCTGGCGGCAGAATCCCGAGATGCCACAACCAAAGAACGAGAAATGAGTCTTCGGGATACCATAAAGCTTTACTGGTAAGTGCTCTATCTCTCAGACCACAACACTCTCCAAATTGGGTTGAAATCGAGGCATATCTCTTCCAGAATCACCTGAGTCTCTCTCCTCTTGAGAAGGGGGAGATCCATCCATCCGCAATTTCCAATTCGAACTCTAGTATTGTTCTCCAGACATACTAACTCTTCCATCCTCACAGGCCAGGAATAATGTGGGCACTCAACGTCTCCTTCTCCCTAATCATGGAAGGCTTCGACATAGTCCTAATGCAATCCCTCTACGCCATGCCCCAATTCAACCAAAAATACGGCGTCCTCTTAGACGACGGAACCTACACCATCCCCGCGAATTGGAAATCAGGCCTCTCAAACGGTGCTCTCTGTGGCCAAATAATCGGACTCTTCTTCGGCGGTTTCTTCGTGGAGAGATATGGGTATAAGAAGACAATGGCTGGTGCGCAGATTATTATGAAAGGTACTATCTTTGCTTTGTTTTTTGCACCGAATGTTGAGATTTTGTTGTTGGGGGAGATACTTTGTGGGATTCCTTGGTAAGTTTTGCCTCTTGTGATGGAGGGGAGTCAAGAGAGACTTACGGGTTTTAGGGGTACTTTTCAGTGTTTGGCTACGGCGTATAGTTCGGATGTGGTTTCTTTGAAACTGAGACCTATACTTTGTACTTGGGGGAATGCTTGCTGGGTTATAGGACAATTGGTTGCTTCGAGCGTACTTCGTGTGATGCTGGATCGCTCAGATCAATGGGCATATAGGTATGGTTTTGTGCCATATCCAATAGACGGCTTTTACTGATTTTTCATCGCAGGATTCCATTTGCTCTTCAGTGGGCTTTCACACTTCCCCTCTGGATTTTCATTATCTGGGGTCCTGAATCTCCTGTAAGTTTTCCTGGTTCTTTCCTATACTACCAACCTCACTTGTCTTGTCTTGAGCCTATTCCTTCGGGTCTTCCCTCAAGGCAATAACGTGCCCCAATTCCTTCCGAGAATCTCCTAGTAAATAAATTGCTAACTTTTCCCTCCCCAGTGGTGGCTAGTCCGCAAAAACCGCATCCCAGAAGCCCGCGCAGTAATCCTTCGGCTCACATCCCGCACCAATACCTCCTTCAATCCAGACACCTACATCTCCATGATGATAGCCACAAACTCCCACGAGCAACAAATCTCGGCCGGAACCTCCTACCTCGACTGCTTCCGCGGCCCCAACCTCCGCCGCACAGAAGTTGCCTCGGTCGTATGGCTCATCCAAGCAACCTGCGGCTCAACATTCATGGGCTACAGCACCTATTTCTACCAACAAGCCGGACTCCCGACAAAAATGGCCTTCAACCTGACAATGGGCCAATACGCTATTGGTATTATTGGTACCCTCGGATCGTGGTTCTTGATTGGTTGTTTAGGCCGTCGAACCATCTATCTTGGTGGGAGTGGGATATTATTCCTCCTCCTCCTCTTGGTGGGATTCATCGCCCTAGCTCCAGAATCCAACCTCCCCTCCCGCTGGGCAATAGGTTCTTCCCTCCTCGTCTACACATTCATCTATGACCTCACCGTCGGTCCCGTCTGCTACGCCATTATCGCTGAAATCTCCTCCACCCGTTTGAAAAGCAAAACCATCGTGGTAGCGAGGATGACATATATAGTAGGGAGTATCATCTCTAATTTCCTCACCAATTACCAACTTACTCCCCGTCCGACGGGATGGGATTGGGGTGCGAAGAGTGCTTACTTCTGGGCGGGGAGTTGTTTCTTATGCGTTCTTTGGATCTTTTTTAGATTGCCGGAGCCGAGGGGACGGACGTGTGAAGAGATGGATTTGCTTTTTGAATGTAAGATTCCTGCGCGGAAGTTTGGGGGGACGAAGGTTGAGGATTTGTATCTGGATTCTGCGAAGAGTAGTACCGGGGTTGCGAGGAGTGAGGGGACCGGGGAAGTTGAGAAGAGGAAGGGGGGCGAGGAGAGGGTCAAGAGTAAGGATCAACTTTTGATCAATGAGGTTGAGAAGGTTTGAACGGGGCCTTTGATTTGTTACGAGGCGACAGTTGTCAGTGGATTTGGAGTTTAGAGTTGGGGATACCTATGGGCTTGGGAGGGGTGGCGTTTTCTTGTATTTATATTTGGGTTGGGGGTCAATGAGATTTTTGCTTTACACCAGCAATGGATGAGATTTGTTGTATCATTTATTTCTTACCAATATTTTTTAGTATTTTGCTCCGTCGCAAAATTTAATTTTTTGGAAGTTTTGAAAGTTTAGAAGACGATCCACCCCCTTTTAAAATTCTCGTCGAAAAGTATCATTCCTCTATTTCGCTTAGGAAATAGACTTGCTCTTCCAGTAAGGAGGAAAAGGCGGTTTTATACCCCTAAGTGTTGCTCCTCGTCATCAAATTGACAGCCATTCCAACAGCGCCTCATGAAAACTATCCGGATCCTGAATCTGCGGCGCATGTCCCAGATCCGCAAATTCAACTAAAGTACAATTCGGTATCCTAGCCGAAACCTGTTTTCCCAGGATCTCATAATGTCCCAACAATGGTTTCACCTCCGCCGGTGCCCACGCCTTCCCTATAGCCGTATTATCTTTATCCCCAACGACAAGCAAGCTTTCCATCTTCAGGTTTGGCAACTCATCAATAACTGGTTGCGTGAAAACCATGTCCGTTGTAAGCGCCATATCATAAGCAAACTGTGTGCCTTGAGAACCTTTATACACACTGAGTAGCATGTTGACCCAGATATCATACGATGGGTCCCAGTTTCCAGCATAATAGGTTGCCTGTTGGTAGGTCTTGATGCTCGTGAATGATGTGTTCAGTTCAGTCTGATATGAGATGTCGATTGCTTGATATGGGACTCCTAGAGCAAACCAGTTTTCAAGACCAAGAGGGTCAACCATCACGAGGCGATTTGTCTGGGACGGGAACATAAGGGCGTACCGCGCTGATAACATGCCCCCCATTGAATGACCTAAAATGGTAGCATTGGCGATTTCTAGGGACTTGAGGAGGTTGTTTGTGTTCAAGGCAAGCTGAGATAGGGAGAATTGATATGTAGTAGGTTTCGAAGACTTGCAGAAACCAATTTGGTCCGGCACAATAACGCGGTAGTTAGATTTGAGAAGAACATCTATTGTTTGGTTCCAGGTCGCGCCACAAAAGTTTTTTCCGTGTAAGAGGACAATGGTTTCTTTGGCTTGAGTTGCATTTCTAGGCGAGATGTCCATGTATGCCATCGACAAGGGAGTTTGTTGAGACGTGAAGTGGAAGAATTCCACGGGATATGGATAGACAAAATCAAGTCCTCCTGTCTCATTTGATGCTATCGCTGTGGCGCCCACAAGAAAGTTCAGAAGAACGAGGAGGAACAAGAATTGCGAAGAGCTCTTCATGATGAGACGCGAAAAAAATATGATGGTGTCAAGCAACACACATACAGATTTTAAAAAGGAAAGCAGTTGCTGTCTTAAAAAAATGTAATCAACCTAGATAAAGATTTGAAAGTTACAGTAAAGACCACTAGAACGACTATTTATCAAGGATTGGAATTTATCCGACAATTTGTCCGGGATCAACTAACTACATTTTGCCATTTTCTTCGAGGAAGCTTACGTCAAGGAAGTATAGAAATAATATCCACCAATAGGACATCAGCGGTCGGGCAAAAGAAAATCTTGTTGTTCGGATTCAGGTCAATGTCCAGTAGTGCGTAGTCGCGACTACGGTGTTTGGCGACCCCGAGGCGGATGGTTCAAAAGAGGTCCTTGACTCTGAGAGTCGAGAGTTAAGGTCGCTCCTCTTCTCTTCAACTTCTAATGAGTCGCTATGTGGAGGGAAAGAGAAGGGAAGCCACAAACAACGTAACCTGGAGTGTAAACAGAGATGAAAATGAAAAAGGGAACAAAAATTGTAAATAATAAAGGAAAGAACATTTTTTTCTACACACAATATTTACAAAAGAAGAAGTTATAATAAGAGCCGCAGGAGCTTCTCAGGAAATTCAACGATAAAAAGTGTTTCAAAAGAGAGAAGTTTGTTAGAAATTGATATTTCAACCCCTCTTTTGAAGAGGCTGATACTTGACCGGTACATGACTGGGTGCGGATTTCGCATTGCTATCAAACGATCCTTCCTTCGCTTGATACATCACCGCCATTTCCTCATTGACTGAGTCTGTGTATCATCCTCAATTACCTAAATACGATCTGCAGCGCCTTCATTGCCCCCACAGGTACACGACTCGAAGTTTCTCTTCGTGCTTAAGCAAATGAGAGCAAAGCATCCCTCGAGCCAAGAACAGCTTCCATCTTCTCCAAATACCCGAGCGCCGACTCAGCGAGATCATCCCGAGTCCAAAGAGACCGTATTATCTCTTCTATAATCCCCAAATTGCGCGCTTGTGGACTTTCCTCCGTCCTAGAAATCAAATCCAGCACCACCATTCTCTCCTCATCACTCCGTGCTTCACAGCCTAAAATAATCAGTGGGGAAAGCCTTGGTAGAGTTTCTAGTCGCGAAAAGAGATAAAAATCTTCTTCGAGTTTTGGACGTAGTTGTTTTGGGCGTCCCTCCCGATGCTCGTTCTAGGTACACGAGTAGAGCAAGGGTAAAGACCTCCTGGGTTCTTGTTTCCTTTTCAGAAGCAGGGTGCTCGTCACTAGTTTTGGGGATCAGCTTTTTAATTTTCCATTTGAGGAGGTGAATGAGATTGGGAGATCGCTCGTTCTGGTGGATTTGAAAGAGGCTAGAGATTTCCGATGCCATGCTGAGCATTACAGGGCATTGGCATGGCGTGGTGGAGATCTAGAAGTCGAATATCAGCAAGGTGTTTGGCAGAAGGAGAGACTTTGACGAACATCTAATAGCTTGTCAAGCTTCGTCTTCTTGAAAGATATATTTTCATCTCGGGGGAAAATTGACTTATGTTTTGCTGCCAAGCGAGGACGTTTCCAGTTGTTAATACTGAACTGAGCTAGAGAGTCGTGTTAATATACCCAGTATAGCAAGGTTTGCAAGCCACTATCTCGCTCGACTGATACAATCTGAGTCGCTTCAAGTAAACTTTTGATACTGGGGATATAACACAACCATTGGCTAGAAGTTCCGATGTCTGTTGGATCTGCAGCCTAGAATTTAGTTATATTCGTTTGGGGAATTATGTTTTGAGTATTACCTCGAAGCAGCAGAGCAGCATCAATGTAGCAACGTGGAAGATCACTTCATTAGCCTCCACTCCACGTTTGGATAATGTTGTCAGTGTTAAGAGAGCTGATTGCTTTAATTAGGCTGCATATGTGTGAAGACCATAACGGTGGATCGCGGAAAAGGCAAATAGTGACTTTCGAACTGCACTTGAATATTGCGAGTCTTGTGATAAAGCTATCTGTATAAGAATCTTATGTAGCTCAGGGCGTTTGTCTCGTCCACAAGCTACGAGGGAGCTGGATGCTACCAAGTCAACTAAAAGAGTTAACCTTGAAGCAACTAAAGACACTTTGAGTTACTTACAATATTGAAGTAGATTGTAATTGGTGTCATCTTTAAATGGTGATATGGAATGCGGAGTCAAAAGAGTAGGATAACGAATAAGTCCGGAATTCGTTAAACAATTGTGTACTTCGATAACCCAACTAGTTGCATGGACAATCCGAAGCCGAGCAGTGGAAATTCCAGGTTAATTTGACTTAAAAAAAGATGCTTTCCCCAACATGGCGCGCTTGCGATTAGCGTTTCTCCATTTTTCCGCGGCGGCAAACTCGTCGGCTTGTTATTGCGCCAGCTCTTCGGCTGAGAATAGTGGTGTTAATGCCGCGGGAAGGGGGATGAGAAGCTCAGGATGTTCGATATCTGCCTGCGTGCGAGGGTTCATGTCAGATCATATTTCTTCTTTGGTGGCTTGTTGTTTGTTTTGAGAAGGGTTGGGGTTCTCGGTACCTCTTTTGTGCTTAGCCTTGCCTCTACCCTTCGTGCGCTTTCACTGATGTTGGACCAATACTTTTCGACATCAAAGACATCATCTCCTCGCATCGTTATACTGTTAGAAAACTCTCCACTGATGCTCAAAACTTATTTCGAGCCTCGATCTCAGCAAATTACACACCTGTTCCAATCGAACAGCCATTAAAATCTGCGCATCAGATTCCTCGCCTCCCTCCCAGTAATACTCATAATCCATAACTTCATACTTAGCTTTTTACTTGAGCAAAACAACCCAAGCAAGTTCTACCACTTCCCCAGACAGTAAATTATCATTCATCCCCTGAACTTCCTCGCAGAATTCTTGGAAGCCATATTCGTTGATGTGCCAGGAAAGACTCTCCTCGCTGTGCTTGCTCTGGGATCTCTATGGGGATTGGACTGTTCAGGGAATCGTTCAACTTCTCGATGCTTTCCATGGTGTCTCGGAGGGGTGGCGTGATTGGCGTGGTTCGTAGTTTGTTAGTTGAAGAGGAGAAAGTCGGGGGTTTGAGAGGTCATAGTCGTTCTTGATACTGGCGCGCTAGAACTTATCGCGTATTAGTGGCCAAGCAATGGGTCCGAGAGAGTGAATTTGGAGAAATGATAGCAGAGATAGGTAAGAAGAGTTCTGGTAGACTTTATTCACCAATTGTGGAAAATTGACTACTTATGTCACCACGTGATAGTATTAGGTAGTAAGTTCAGTAACTTTAGTTGTTGAATTATATTGTTTAAAAAAGAGTAGGTTAATCAAGTTAAATAAACCAAGTTCTACGATTTTTAAAGGTGGAGGTGCGGAGGACTTAGTGCTTTTTAAAGTGACATTCATTTAATGATATGAATATTCTAAAAAGTTTAGAATAATCAAATGAGTAGAACAAAGTACGGGAAGTATGTTACTAACTTACAGTAAATGTCTAGACAGGAATTAGTCATTTCCAGAATTGGTGATAAAGCATACCAGTTCGCTTAAGCCACTTCTAACCCAATTTCTAGGTTAAAACACATCTTTCTAGGTAACTTTGAAGTCAGAATCGATGTGTTTGAGACTGTTCAGGTATGCTTTACTTACTAACTATGGATTTGCCCAATCTACCCCCGGTTTCGTCAGCACTTGGTGTAAATCGCCAATTAGCGAAAATGAGACTTTACTAAGATAGAATTCAATAACTAATTTGCTTCTCTTCACTGACATCTCACTGACACTTCCATGACTACGAATCTCAAGACCCATTAACTCACTACCTTTACTACTATCACTCCTCAATAACCCCCGGACTTCTGGTTCCAGTTACTGTATGTTGTTCGTCTACGTCAACCCGAAGTACTGTTTGTTTACTTGGAGGTGAAATATACGCGAGTCAGCGGCTTTAAACCTGTATACTTGATATTATGCTTGATATCAACTCTATTTTCAGAAAACCTCACTTATCGTGACTCCACTCTTGCCATCAACTAGAAGAGAGCAAATTGTGGTTGCACTACGGATTCAAAGTAAAGATGGGGTTACAAATGTTTGACGACATGCTAGCATATAATAAAAAACGAGGCAATTAGATAGTCCAGACAGCCTAGTTATTACGGGGCCACAAAAGAGAGATTTCGATCTGCCATTATTAAGAATTTTAAAATGGCAAACAAATAGAATAGAAAGAACCGACTAGTAAACTACAAAATCCTATTTATATTTCGGTTAAGATAGGATTCAATTGAGTCACTTCTCGTAACTTAAATCTACGCTGAATAATCGCTTTGTGCTCTTTGGGAGAAGAAGGCAGCAGAACTTGCAAATAAGGATATACTTGTATCACTAAATATCTCGCTTCTCGACTTTATAAACCCACTCCGCCCCTACTCCTCGCTTTCAACACCCCACTCATGATCTGCCCCGCCCTCCAAGCAGCCCACTCATCAACAGACCTCCTCTAATCCTCCTCTCCTTCCCCAAGCTTCGGAATAACCTCACTCTCCAACCTCCGCATACTCCCCCCATGCTCCGGTCTCACAAGATAAGCCAAACTCATCCTCGTCACCTCCCGTTGTTTCCCCGGAGCAGCAACAACTCGATGAAGCGAACTTCTCAATACACCCCCTGTCCACTCAACCATCGTATCCCCAAGATTGATAAGTGCACAACCAGGTACCGAACGAATATACTCCCAATTCTCGCTTATATTCTCCTTCCCAGCTGGTAGGATTTGAAGACCTCCTAAGATGTGGGAGAGCAGGGTTATAGTTCCAATATCGGTATGGCCACCGAGTGTGATGCGAGTACTATTATCGATGGACTGTGGACGGCTGACGAGCGTGCGAAGGGAAGTCGCAAAGGGTTTATCTAAAGGACTGAGTCTTGCTAATGTACCCTCAGGGAGGGCAAGCTTTCTATCAAGACTCGAAAGAAGAACAGAGACTACTGTATGTGCGTGCCGAAAGAACCTTTGACAAGCTTCCCTGTTGTCTTCAATTGGCTCTTGGTTTTTGCGTGAAGAAACCAGACCGCGGATTTCGTCTTGACCTAGGTTGTACATTTCCATGGCATCGAGGTTTCCGTCGTCGGTTTTGATGTTGCCAGCACTTTTGTATCTGAAGTATGAAATTCATCAGTTGGGGAAGGTCACAATTGAATGTGGAAGACTCAAACCTACCCAAGTAAACTCTTTGGAGGGTTAGAGGGATATTTTTCCAGCTCTTCTCGTGGAGATTAAGTGTTTCACCTGTGATATCAAACATCCTCTCAGCATCTTTTAACAAAGTTCTCCCCTCCTCGGAGGTTTGCAAGTGTAGAAGAAAAAACCCGTGTTCTTTGCATGCCTTGTACAGGCTCTCAGACTCAGCACTGTTTTTTCCTTGGGGGTGTGCGAAAGAGATGGTTGGGATATCGGCAAGCTTGACATCGGAAGGGAATTCCGGACATTGGGCGATGTATTTCGTCGTAGGCATAATGATTTTTAGATTCTTGGTAGGAATGTATGAAGCATGGTTTCAAGTTGAGGATGGATCGTGTCTGGATGTTATGGTAGATGAAGACTGCCTTCCTAGTGCTGACGCGGAATGCTAACCTCAGCTCTCGTTGGTCTGAGATAAATATCAGTGGATTAACAGTGTTCCAACACAAAACTATATTATACCCGTACCCCTCTTATTTGCTGGATTTAGTATAATTTCAGTCCGCACATACTTGTTGGCCGGCCATATTGGATGGGGATATGTGGTTGGTGTGGTTGGTTTTCTCTTCCCCAAACCTACCCACCTAGGCACTGTACCTCTAACAGTATACAAACAGTAACCAGATAAAAGAAGAAGTCTCAAAAATGCAGTCACATATCTAATAAAACTCCAGTCTGATTTGTATCTAATTGCAGTTCTCGCCTATCTACTTGGATATCTAATATAGCTTTCATTCTTTTCTCCGAATCCTCACTTTGTCTAAACTGTTTTCTCCAAGTTCTTCTCTTCTCCAAGCTATTTACCCCAAGAGGTTTCCATCAACATCTTTTCTTTTATTTTTATTGTTAAAAAAAAAACCAAGTATTCCATCCTTCGACTTCTCTGAAACCTTTCTCCCAGCTCCCGTCTTCCTACTATTCCCTCGAAGTTCTTCTTTCCCAATTCTTCCCCAAGAAGTACGTTCTCCCACTTCCTTTCTCCAAACTCCTCAAAACCTCTTTCCACCATCCACCCACCTTCAACCCCTCTCTTTCTCTCCCATCTTCCACCTAAAAAAGGCACCAACTAGCTAAAACCTACCCCAAACCTCCTCTCCAACGAAGAGAAGATTCCAGACGGTCCAGAAGCGTATTCACGAATAGATGTTGGAAATGGGTGGTAGGTAGTATCTATGACTTGCATGTCAACCTCCACCCCCGAAAGATAAATAAATAAAAAGACCCGGGTGCTCGTAGCCAAGATGCTTGCTTGGTATCTAGGACGCTGAGATGGTCATTTCAGGAAGAGATCCGGTTGTGTGAATCATGCATGGGAGGAGCTGTCGACGTAGGTAGAACAATTGTGAAATTTATCAAAGACTCTCCTTCCCATCCATTACGCTCCATTACGTCGAGGAGAAGCTTTTGAAGGTAGTTAGTGCCTTGCGAGATTGAAGTGTGTTTGTGTAGAAGGGGAGAGACAGTTTGTCGTGAGATATGACGACGAATACGGAGGAGAGATATGGATACGCAGATGAGACACTAGGCACAGAAGAACAAATCACAGATTCAGACAGAGGGTCGAGAGAAATTAAATTTTGAATTTTCTAGCAAGATTTCAAACTACCAACTATGGTATAACTCCATATCGCAAATGCCGCTTTCTCGCTTGAAACAACCAAAAAGAAGGGTTTCTTTATACAAGAAGGGGCCCTCCGAGCGGTCGGACCCCCTCGATGAAAATAGTAAAATATGTACAGAGAATCGTTTCCTTCCATCCCATTCCATCCACGTCCAACAACCCGAGTATTCTTGACGCGGGGTGAGACGACCTTCGGGAAGATTTCCATTATAACTCCATCGAAGAGAGCATACTTTGTACAGTGCGTGTGAGAGAGAAGGTAAAAGCACTCAATCACCAAGTAAAACTCTCCTCGATAAAATCCACAACCCCCAAATCCTGCACCCCTCTCACGGCCTCCCTGACATTATCCGCCAATCCCCCCGGTCCGCAGACCGTAACGCACATCGCTCCCTGCTGTTCCCTGCACTCATTTTCCAATAGTAACGAAACATTCGGTCGTCCAGGGAACATCTGCACCGTCGAACTAGGGCTTTGGAGTTCCCGAGGGTTCTTCGGTCTCGTAACAAAGAGTTTGACTTGTAAGATGTCACGACGGTTAGGCATTTTGAGAATCTGATCCATCCAAGGCCGTACCCATTCCAAGTGTTCCGAATCACGGATGATCCAGATGAGTGTTACTTTTCGCGTGGCGACGGTACCGGCGTTGAATCCTTGGATGAGGTGTTTGACGTAAGGAATCTGGTGGGTGATTCCCGAGGCGCCTGCGTATAGGACGCAGTGCCCGTAGGAATCAAGGGAGTGGTGGCCACCATAAGGACCCTCAAAGGCAGCTTTAATAGTCATCCCCGTAGGAAATTTGGAGGCTTGATTGTAGAGTTGTCTCGTCATGCCAGTTTGCGCGTGGATAACGAAGGAGACATCCGTGATCATCTCTGGATCTCTAAGAGACTTTTCAGCGGACGGGGAGTCCGGTTTCTCGGATATGGGGAGCGTGGGGTTCTTGGGCTTGTGGTGGATCCAGGCGATGGAGAAGGGGTGGGATTCCCATGGGTTGATACCGGCGAATCGGACGTAGGCGTGGGTGCCGGGTGCGATGTTGACGTGTTTGGGGAGGTGCATTGTTACGCGGCAGGCTTCTCCGGGCATGGGGTGGACGCTGGCGTGGGTGAAGCCTTCGTTGGGGGCCCAGTTGAGGTAGATGAGGAGGAACATGCGGATGGTGCGTTCGAGGGCCCAGAGGACGACGATTGCTTGGATCCAAGGGAGTTGAGGGAGGTTGGCAACTTGACAGTGGAGCCATGTTCCTGCCATTGCTACGGCTGCGAGGATGATGTGAACGTTGAGAAATGTCTCGTAAAAGGCATGCCTGATGGGAGAGAAGGCTTGGATAGCGATGAGGACCATCGCGACTGTACCAACAGTTCCCCAAGAGACAAAGGGATCATGTTGGATCATCTCCCACATTCCGGACCATCCTGTAGCTGCGTGCTTGACGACGGCCCAAGCAGCAGTGTGAACAACCACCTCGACCACGATTATCCTTCCGATCCATCGGTGCATGAGGTTGTAGGTATCGAAGCTGATTTGAAGAAGCGAGATGAGAGGGTTATTTCTACCTGCAAAAATTACGAGAGCGACCATATTTACTACGGCCATAACCCCAGATCGTCCACGGAGTTCAGCAACGATTGACCATTTGTTGGGCCTGTCGTAACTGAGGTAGGCGCAGAAAGCAACGTTCCCTGCAATGAAAATACTGATCAAGACGGTGTGAAAGCGGGAAGGGATCGTTCCCATGTTGCCCATTTTGGAAAGTTGGATGTTTCGGTTGTGGCGTTTGTTTTTGAGGGGAGCATATAGCATATGCTTCTTGAATTTCCACCACCATGTATATCTGTTGATGGCCCAGTACCGTTGCGCATCTCCAGGTAAATTCATGGCCCCCACGTGCCGTGCGTGTGCCATCGCCCTCTGCCCTAATCGGATTGCGAGAATGGTGAGGCCAAAAATTCCAAATGTCCACCAGGTGACATCCTTGAAGAGCATGTTCATGGGCTGACTGACTCCATTCAGCATGGTCGCGAAGGGAGCGATGGTGGCGGTTGGGTCAGTCTCGTTGGTTGGTGAGACCTCATTTCGAGGCAAGGTGTGGGACACCATATTGGAGCCCGAAAATTGTATGTTTGTTGAGGCGTGGGGAAAAAAAGTGTAAGACTGGATCGTACGTATTAGATATTGTTTGTATAGGGTCAAGTGTGTTGCACAAGTATTCGAAAAGCAAAAGCAGGGAAAAGTCCCACAAACCTCGATGACGGAGCGGCCCAATAAGTATTCACAGTAATTAAATCCTCCTTTGTGACTATTGTTCCTTGGCGAGAAAGACAGAATAGAATTTGTGGCTCATAAGCATTGTCGAGAATAGGTGATTGCTTTGTTAGTATTGAGGGCAAACAATAGGCGAGGTTGGGAATCACAAAGAAACAATGGGTACAATGGGATTGTTCTGGTCACTGGGACTTTTTGATCGGCTCTTGGACAAGAAGAGAGTGAAAGAAATGTCTCCAGGACTCGAGGTTCCAAGGTAGTTTGGGTGGTAAGAGTTGTTCTAAAAACGAATGTAGGTGGTGCAGCAAAGCACGTGAGGGGGGACCGAAATGAATGAAGGTATCGCCAGGTCGAGAAAAAACCGGGGTCGGGAGCGGAGGGCTGGGATTTAAGAAAGTTTCTAGCGGCGAGTAGCGATGCTTAATTGTTGTCGCGTGGAATGAAGAGGCTGGCGACGAACGATATTGGAAGCAAATGGCACAACGTGTCGACCGAATTGAGAATTGACCCGTCTTCGTATGTCCTCTAGTGGGGAGGAATTGTTTGTTGTAAAGTAATCGATAAGGAGTGGCTCCACCACGTTTCGAATAAGACGGCCTTTGACCACTTCGACCACTTCGACCAGCCGTGCCGCGAAAGAGGTGAGATTTCTGGGGAGGTTTTCCAAATGATGGTGCTTGGCCAGGTAAATGAAGAGGAAATATCGATGGGACGTTGATTCTTGGGAGGTATGGTAATTTGTACAAGCGGTTGGTGTAGTTTTCGTGCCGGTGGTAGGAAATCTATCGCTTTTGCTTTTGCTCTTGCCCTTTGCCCTGCACAGCAGTTCAAAGACGTCTAAAATGAAAGGATTCGGCGCTTCGAGGCGGGGGATGCAAGTTTAAAGTAACAAAGAAATGTTGGGATGGTGGAGGGTATCTTGAGGTATCTTGAGGTATCTATGAATCACGACAGGAAATCGAAAACACGAAGAAATGACGAAAGCAGCAACAGAGTCGCACGAGAAAGTGTGAGAGAGAGGAGGAGGTTTATGTTTTACGCAAATGAAGAAAGGTAGAAAAGGAGCAGCTGTCTCTCGCACCCGGAGCGATTGCGAGTTGGCAGCAGGATTCCAATCATCTTCCTCAATTCATTCCTGCAGCCACCCCCTTGCCCCTCACCCTTCCTCACCCTCGAGAGCAGCCCGATTCGAAGGCGGTGGGTGGGCCAGGAACAAGCCAACATCCAACGCTGACCCAGACCTTTGACACCCTTCAAGCCTATCAACGTCTATCGGGACTCGGATTCCCAGGCGGGAGGGTGAAGGGTCTTCGCTGCCAACAAGAGATCACTGGACTGGAGATTGGGAGCACCAGCACCAGCACTTAGCGTCCACAGCATGAAGCTGGAACGACGCACATCCATCACCACGCTGGGAAGGGAAAGGCTGGATGCATTCAGGGGCTCCTCAACCGGTTGGACGACAGCTGCTCTCGGCATCACCAGCATTTAGCGTTTTATCTCGTCCGTGTGGCGTTGACAAGACGCGAATCTGGTATCCCGGCGGCCTGAGTGGTGGATTGTTTGAAACGCAAGGAAACACCGAACGAACCCTCAAGTTGATAGGCCACCGTCTACTCGGGATTGTCACCAGATTTTCATAATCTCTGCCATAAGGACCAGGACGCCCATGAAGCCCAAGGAACAAGCCGAAGGCGAAAGGAGAGAGTCAGATCGAGGGGGCTGACGTTTCTGGGCATTGATACAAATGGCTCCACCGCGGGGGCACATTTCTTCCCATTTCTTCCCATTTCTTCCCATTTATTCGTCTTCCTGCATTTTCATGCATTTTCATGGACTTGACCGATGTTTCCGACTTTATTCGTCATTCTCTCCTAACAAGCAACAGATAGAGGGGCAACATTATGCTGTTGCTGATTCGTGATACGTTTTCCCAGAATCACCCGAAAGACCCGAATGCCAATCATCTATACTTGAATCGTCCCAACCTGCGACGAACACCAACATCGCCCGTTGACGGTCAATCCCGCTGTCACTGGGATGGGCAATGCGTAGCAAAGAAAGAATATAGGATGGTATGAAGTGATTAAACAGACGATGTGGTCGTAATATGGTATGATTATTGTGCTCCTGTCTAAATATATTTCTTCCGAGAAGAAGATGAGTTGGTGGTGAAGGAAGCACCAAGAAAATGCTCAAACAATCAAAATTTCCGACTGCACGAGAAGTTACGAAGTGAGAAAGCAAATTAGCGGAATGTCTTGGCAATCTTCTCGTGACTTCCGCTCATCTGCTTACATCATCCCTGAATAACCTCCGACCATCGGCCCGGTTGAGCTGGTTAGACTCCGGCCAAGCTCACCGTAACCGCAGAGCCTCAACCTCAAATTTAATGAACCTGGCGAACTCTCCGAATACAGCAATTCCAAAATAGGCATTATCAACTCCCCGCCTTTCGCAATGGGTTCCGCTTCCTCCAAGCCCGATACGACTCCTAAGACTCAAGTCTGGACTAGGCTCGTTGCCCTCAATTACTCTGTGACTCTGCGCAATGGGCTAATCTTTATACAGCGATACGCCCGTCTCGTTTTCTTCCGGATTGGTGGACTCTCTGCAGAATAATCCCGAGGTAGGTCTCTCTGTTTACATCTGTTTTAGTGGCATGGGAGTAGCTGGGCGAAGACAGTATGGGATACGATTGCGCGGCCCAAGAGCCTGGGGAGCTCGCGGATAGAGCTCAATCTTCCTTCCTAATCATGATATCATACCCTCCCCATCCCTCAAACAACCCCCATCCCCCATCCTCCCCCCAAAAACCAAACTAACACCCAACCCTCACAGACCGATAGCACCCGCGCAAAAACCCTCGAACTCCACATCCAAAACCGCGTCGCCGCCGAACTCGCCTCCCTCCAAGAACGCGCCCAAAAAGACTTCCTCGCCCTCCAAGAGAAAATCTCCGCTCCCACCCCAGAAGAAACTCCCTCAGCAGGCGACACCCTCCGCACCCTAGGTCGAGAAAGCGTGCAAAACGATGTCCTAGAACTGCGAAAGAAGTTGGAGCAGAGGAAGAAACTGGCTGTGGAGGATGAGGGCGTGGCTAAGGCGAAGGAGGAGGTGGTTAAGTGTTTGAGGGGGAATGATAGACGGCCGTTGGATTGTTGGAGGGAGGTAAGGACGTTTAAGGAGGAGGTTAGGAGGTTGGAGGGGGAGTGGGTTGAGAAGGTTGTTAGGTGATTGAGGAAAGGAAGATGGGAAGGGACGGGGGGGAGGGGATTGTAGAATACTTGTGTTATAGAAGAAGCTTGCTATGCAGAATTTTTTCGGTAGTCTTTTGGGTTCGGGGATGTGATTACTTTGGGATTTTTGGGGGTGATGAAATTTTTCTAAGGCATTACCATGGGCTAACAGAAACCGAACAACCACAACCTTTCTTCCTTGAATGTGCAAGTGGAGGAAGGAGGAAGTAACAGATCCCCCAATCATTTCTTTTTACTAAACTCCAAACCTGAATACGACAACCCTCTCTATCCCGAACTTGTACTATATAGTATATTTATATTCCAATTCCCTCACACCTCATATATTCCTTCCTCTTTGTCCTTTCTTCCACTCCCAACATGCATTCGTCCAATAGAGGAGAGTCAATCGGGAACAATTTCCTCTCTCCTCAGCATTACCTCCAAATTATACATCCTCTTATACTTGTCACCTCTTTTGCCCCTTCATTTCCTCATCTTACTGTCTTATCCCTATCCTTCCCTACAGCAACACATATATAGTTGATACCTCAGTTTTCCTCACCCAGCAGTTATCGGAATCTGCTCTTCTCTCCTTATATATTCATTCTCTCTTTATACCTGGTGCTAAGGAGGAGGTGATAGGGTGATAGAGGTGAGAGTACGTATATCTGGTGTTTAGCCTGCTATATAGTTGAAGGTTTTTGGTGTAAGTAGTTAAGTAGTTGAGTAGTTTATTAAGTATCTTTAATAGCCTTCTTAGAGAGAAATAAAATAATTTTTACTTTTCTAATTTTACGATTTGTAATTTATAATTTACGATTCATAATTTATAATTTATAATTTAGTCGTCTTTGGCCTTTAGTATATCTAGAATACTATAATAGTCGACTATAGTGAAACCTCGTTACAAGGATACTCGATATAAGAATAACCTTTGTAAACTCCTTGGAATATTTAGCCTGATTTTTTTTCTATATACAATCGACCTTGACATAAGGATATCCTCATATATCCTTAAAAAATTGGAACTGTCGATATCCTTATGACGAAGTTTTACTATACCATGTATTAGTCTATATTCATTGGGTATAAACAAATTACTATTACTGAACAGCGAAAGGTCTCGTTCTTGAAAATCCCCCTTTTCTTTTCTCGAGGAAGCTGAAGACCTCGTTATCTCGAACCTCTTATTGGTTCAAGCGAAAAGCCTCATGGAGAAATTTTGAATTCCGCCTCCTGCTCATTGGTTCCTCTATCTTTAACCATTTTATCCGCCGTATGACTGCATCTGGTGTTACATCAACCTTCAAAAACACAGCCTCACCCGATACCAATGTATTCGACGCTGAACTATCTGGAAGATGTTTCTTTCTTCCATCCAGTGTTTTGGGAATCTCTTCGTTTTACAAACACGCCCGTGATGCAAGCGAGTTCGATGAATGGAGGTCATACGGCTATCTGATAAGGTACCATGTCTTCTAGAGTTGTGCGCGCCGTGTCGCTTGTCTATTCAACTCCCCTTTCTCCAAATAAGAGATGGGTCTGATGTTTCCTGTCAATTATGTGCAATTGTTGCGCGCGCCCAGCGATATGAACAATCGAAAACACTACACTCAAACTGGTTTATGTTTGTTCCTACTCTCTTGCGGCGATTATTTTCACCACCATCTACCCGACGGAAGTTGAGGCAAAAACTGGGTGGTGAAGCCATTGGCGACCTCAACAATATTATATTTTACGCTGGCCATTTTGAAAGGACGATGACAAGTTTCGAACATCTTTATATGCCACTAGGCGAAGTTTCGAGACCATCCCCTCAGCCAATCGTCAGACTTGTTCCACAAAAGAAGATAGATATATCCCTGGCCAAACAATGGCTATCCAGGTGCGAAAATGAGCATCATAAATGCCATTCTATGCATGGTCTATCTTTCGAACCCAGGAATGAATTGGAAATTATTCTGGTCGATGTCAAAAACAAGAAGCTCGTCCAAAGCACTTCCTCTTATCGCTACATGGCATTGTCTTATGTATGGGGAAAGGTTCCTCAGTTGCTCTTGGAGGAGTCGAACTTATTGGCATTGCAAGAACATATGTCACTTCACAAACGATGGAACAAAATCCCTCGAGTTTTACGGGATGCGATACATTTCGTTCACGAAATTGGAGAGCAGTACTTATGGATTGATACACTTTGCATTATCCAGGATAGTGATACTCGACATGACCAGATTGCTCGAATGGACGACATATATAAAGGCTCTTCTTGCACTCTTGTTGCTCTCGACTCCAAAGATGCTTCTGGCTGCCTTCCCGGAGTTCAACCCAACACGAGAAGCGCCTCCCGAATTGCACAAATAAGTGGACTTGATATTTCTAGAAGAAGGCCAGAGCTTGCTGGTATTCTCTCGCAATCCACCTACGAAATGCGTGGCTGGACATTCCAAGAACGCCTCCTTTCCAGCCGCTGTCTCTATTTCACAAACGAACAGTTGTATTTCCATTGTCAGACAGAGCTCTGGAGCGAAGACAAATACGAGTATTTCCACCAAGATGCTGATCTTTTTGCCCACTACCCTTCTCTCAAATGGCGTTCAGATTCTCGATACCAAACCCGGCTAGAAAAGGAGAAGGCTTACGAAGATTTGGCATCACAATACACCAAAAGACGGCTGTCGTTCCAATCAGACCGCTTGACTGCTTTCTTTGGAATTACCAACTCACTGGTCAATGAATGGGGCTGGGAATTTCTTCATGGCCTCCCTTTACAAACATTCCATCTTGCACTGATGTGGGATTTTTCCGAACTTCCTCAAAAGCGAATTTATGCTCCAAAGACGAATTCAAATACCCCAAGTTGGTCTTGGGTAGCTTGGACAGGAGGGGTGCACTACCAAGTTGCCCAGACACACAGTCCGGGGTTCAGTTGCCACTCAACGCGGCCCAGTATTTTGGAGATACGTCCTCGCAACCAAAACTATCGATATCAAATTACCAAGTCTGGCCAGGCAGAAAGAATTGTCTCTGATGCAGTTGATTCGGAGATCATTGTGAACCCGAATTCCGGATCGTTACCGGATTTGCTTTCCTTCAACAGTGAGTATCTCCCAACCAGCAATTTTATTTTCTGCCAGACAGCCATCGGTAAAGGCTATGATATACATGGCCGTAGCGACAGACGTGTTTTTCGAATCCTCGATTCCAGGTTCCGTTCATGCGGGGTGTTGTTTCGTGCCCGTATAGGTACCGATCTACTGTCCAACAATTCTAGGGCCCAAAAGGGTAAATTTTGGTTGGTATTGCTGGGTACCGCACCCAGACCGTTGGCATACGTGCTGGAAGAGAGCGTGTCTGGGTTTTCGATTGAGGATGATGATCATGAAGATGTTTATAACACGTATCATGCTTATTATCTCAAGACTGCTGCTGGTTGGGGAACCTGTAATGTCATGTTGATCGAATGGAGGAAGGATGGGAAGTTTGCTGAACGAGTGGCTATTGGACAGATTCAGGAGAATGCGTGGAAGATGGCCGATGCAAGAGTTGGAAATATTCTTCTCGGTTGAGGGATGGGAAGTTGGAGTGACTTTACTGCGTTGGAGAGGGAAGAACACAGTCGGGGCGGTGCGCACCTTTGAGTTTTTGCATGTTGTGAGAATATCGGGCGATGCTTGAAAAGAAGTGTTCGTTGGCGCCATTGAGGGGTTGCGGGCCCTCAATATTCCTACCGATCAATGCACTTACGGAATTTGAGCGAAGGAATCGTTTTATCTTAAGTGATAGATGTAATCGAGAAATATCACGGAGCACTTTGGTTGTCGTTTCCACCAATCATCTGGAAGGAATTGATAAGCGAGATGATTGACGTGTTTCGGAGATCCCCTCATCGCGGCCCCGCAAGTGAAAGGAAAGGAAACAAAATTCCCCAGACGCCCGGAATCTTCTATATCACCATTTCCAGACCCACAGTATGAGAATGAGCGTACGACTTTTGCTATCTTCTATTTGCGGCGAGTGGCGACCTGCGCAAGCGCCGTGACGCTCTCGTCGCGGTGGAGCTCAAGGAATCCGAGGAGTCTGAGAAATGCTGTCAAGCGGCCGCTCAAGATTCCCTCATTTTTACAGATAGTTCATGGTGCACTGGCGACTAACTTTTGCCATTGCCTCGGGATAGAGAGAGAAATTGTTTTTGCTTTGGGGGACCATACGTACAAGGGGGAAGCGTGCGACTCCTTGCGTTCGTTTCAAGTCAACAGCGCAATCTTTCAAGGCGATATTAAAAAAAATGCCAATTCCCCTGATATAAAGTGCTCACGTTAAGCGACTTGGCGGAGCACGAGCTTGAGGGGGATTTGACATTATATATTCTAGACTTCTCTGATTGCTTTTTCCTTTCTTTCGTTCACGAATACCTTCGTATTTTTACCATTCCCAACGACCGCGAGTTCGGTGCTTGTCTTTTTTTTTTCTTTCGACCCTAGAGGTTAATGTTCATTCTTTTCACAAGACACTCATTTTGATCTGTTAGAAGCACATGTCCATTCTTTAGACATACACGCTCTTTTTTCGATATACAATATCTAACACTCCTTACTATACACTTCTACGAAAAAAATTCCCTCGCTCCCAGCCATGTATAGCAATATGCTTGGGCTCGCGGCCCTCCTCGCAGGGACCGCTGCTTCCGCAGGCATCACCACTGCATCATTCAATGACCCAAACACTGGCATTGACTTCCAAGCGTACACGGCTCCCGATACCGACTACCGTTTTGGTATTGTCATTCCCGAAACACCAGGAGCCGACTTTATTGGTCAGATGGTCATACCAATCACAACAGCAGGTGGATGGGGAGCTGTCTCCTTGAACGGAGGCATGTTGAACCATCTCCTTCTCCTCGCTTGGGCAAATGGCGAGGAAATCCTCACTTCCTTCCGAATCGCCACCTCATATGCCAACCCAGACGTTTACACTGCTACCACCGTGGCAGCAGTACCGATCGCGAACGGTACTTTTGTCAACAGCACACATATATCTTATACCTTCTTATGCCAGGGATGTATTACCGGATCAACTGCAAGCTTCAACTCCTCAGCTCCAACTCCAATCTTCGGATATGCAGTCGCTGCTGATAACCCAACGACCGTGTCAGATCCTACAAGTGCCCTTACATACCACGGCGCTGGTTTCGGTCAATATGCGGTTGACTTAGCGAATGCCAAATCAGCAAACTATGACACCTGGGCATCGTGGGCCTCTGCCACTACAACTACACCAGTGACCACTCCTATCGGCTCCGGTAATAGCACCAATAGCACCACACCTACATATGGCAACAGCACAAGCTCAGTCCCAACAACTTTGAACTCTACCTACGACGTTATTGTAGTAGGTGGTGGACCAGCTGGAATTGTCGCCGCTGAACGTCTCGCTGAATCCGGTGTAAGCGTTCTTCTCATCGAGCGAGGACCAGCCAACACTGTCGCCCTCGGATCTACCTTGGAACTCCCATGGAACGACACCCTCACACCCTATGATATTCCAGCTCTCGGAAGTAGTTTGACCACTCTTTCCGGCACCAAATTTTGCAGCGATACCGCATCTACAGCCGGATGTCTTTTGGGAGGTTCAAGTTCCATCAACGGATTGAACTTCATCCACCCACCTGAGCATGATTTCGAAAGATGGCCAACAGGATGGCAATGGAGTGATATTTCAGAGGCAGCAGACCGTCTTTACTCACGGAACCCGGGAACAACCCTCCCTTCTGCCGATAAAAAGTATTACGACGATAGCGCTTTCACCACTCTTTCATCTTTACTGGCTGGTAAAAAATGGACCCAGGTCGATTCCATCGAGTCACCAAATGAGAAGCATAACGTGTACTCTAGACCAGCCTGGTCCATCACAGGCAATCTCCGTGCCGGTCCAGCTCGAACATACATGCCATTCGCCAAAGCACTACCAAACTTCACTCTCAAGCTCGAGACAAAGGTGACCCAACTTGTCCGAACCGGAGGAAAGATCACTGGTGTCTTGACTCTCGCCGCCGATGGCAGCTCCCAACTCATCAACCTCAAAGACAACGGAAAGGTCGTGCTTGCTGCCGGTGCCATGTCAACACCTCGAATCCTCTGGAACTCAGGTATCGGTCTCAAAGACGCATTGACAATCGTCAAAACCGGAACTTCAGGTGTCACTCTCCCAGATGAGGCAGATTGGATCAGTCTTCCGGTGGGTCACAACCTTCAAGACCATGCTCAAGTCCAAATACAATTCAACAGTGCCACAAACTTCACTGCCTATGCTTTCAATGCCATCGCAACCGACCCAGTTGATTCGGATCTTGAGCTCTTCCAAAAGGGTAGTGGACCCCTCAGTCAGGCTGCTCAACGCATGCATCTCTGGACTTCAGTCAACGGAACGGATGGCAGAACTCGATATCTCCAAGGAACAGCTAGTGCAATGGCAACTGGTGTAGTCACCGTCAGAGCTTTCCTCACGCACGGTACCACCACTCTTGGAGAACTCGGAATCTCCGCATCAGGAAATACCATTCTCAACACCAAGCCATGGCTAGTTGATGCGGCAGACAACAAAGCTATGTCTGACTTCATTCAATTTTGGTTGGATACCACATCCAACTCCACCTTAAGCTACATCACACCTGGCTCTACGCCCGCTAGCATCATCGCCAACAAGATGATCAGTGGTGATCACTGGGTTGGAAGTGCCAAGATGGGTACAGACGATGGACGTGTTTCCAATGGAACCAGTGTTGTCGATTTGGACACCAAGGTTTATGGAACTGACAACTTGTTTGTTGTTGATGCTTCCATCCACCCTGATTTACCAACTGGTAACACCCAGGCTATTATTATGATCACTGCTGAGCATGCTGCTAAGAAGATTGCTGCTTATGGGGTTACTAGCAATGCTGATGATGACGATGATTGTTAGAGAGATTTTTTGGGAGTTTCTGTTAGAGAAAAGCAAGTTGGCTCGGGATTTAGAGCCGGTTTGATGCGTTATATTTTCACTGTATATATTTTTCTATCTTCTTTTGTATATTTTATTGCTTGTTAGACAAGAATGGTAACATAAGAGTTGCCAAACCACTTGACTTTACCGAAGTGCCAAATGATCAATAGTGACACTCTCAAACTTCCTGTTGCACTTCTTTGAGGATGGAAGGAAAGACTCGCTTAATTTATCATCACTTGGCCCCTGGATACATCTGCTCTCCTATCCAGGTTATCCTCGCTACCAAGAACAACCTGGATATCCAAGAAAAGAATGTTCTATTATTCGGATTTACATATTGTTTAATCCCTTATATTGCCAGTCCGGATCCCAAGAAAGAGACTTAATAGATAGATTCATTTACATGAACCGTCAGTAGTTCTTGTTCATAAGATGTAGTGCGAGAGTT
The DNA here is from genome assembly GCA_001414485.1 of Calycina herbarum. Taxonomy (NCBI): domain Eukaryota; kingdom Fungi; phylum Ascomycota; class Leotiomycetes; order Helotiales; family Pezizellaceae; genus Calycina; species Calycina herbarum. The sequence continues at coordinate 128,059 of LLEY01000150.1, read as the reverse complement.
TCTTACAAATAGAAGGCCTGGGAAAGTTAGTTAAGAGTATTATGTTTCTCCCCATAATTGGCTTGTATCAAATTCCTAAAAATTATAATTTTGCTTCAATTTCTGTTGGTGTCCTCCAGGCAATTCCCAGCACCGTTGTGATGCACGAGAAACCACCTAATGCTGCGAATTCCTGGAGATGAAAGAACCTTCTTGGATCGATCTTTTCGAGATCCTGAGCCATTTCTCGATATTCTTAAAGCTGAGTGTTGAAGCCCTCAAAGTCGAATCGTAGGTCGCGGAAAAGAATTTACCCCCCACTCTCCACTCCCCGGTTGGCACTAGTAAAACTTCTGCCCCGCTACCCCTCCAAACCTCCAAGTCATACACAATTCAGAGACAACCCTTCTAATTGGCAGTATCAACCCAGGAAAACAGTAAGCTGCCAATCATTGCTCTTCATTCTGTAGCACAAGCGTGTCGTAAACTCTTGACAGAACTAGCAGCCGGTTCTGAGCTTTTCCAGACTTCGGAGCTTGTTTTAGATCTTAAAGGATTTAAAGGACCTTCTGAACACAATCTGAACGACTCTCATCTTTCACTTCTTTCCCAATTGAGACTCTTCAACCAGTCCAGGCATCTCACACAGAACCCAATATCACTAAAACCACCAATAAACCTCTCCACTAGAAAGTTGCCCAAAATGGGTTCCACAGAACTTCCTCACGTCCTCCCAGACACATCCAATCTCGACGGCTTAGTCTGGTTCTTCGGTTACCCAATCAAACACTCCTTCTCCCCTCTCCTCCACCAAACAGTCTACGACAACATCAACCTAACATGGTCCCAAATCCCCTTCGAATCCCTCGACACCGCCAAATTCCTCGAAATAATCCAAGACCCAAAGTGCCACGGCTCAACCGTAACAATGCCCCATAAAGTCAGCATCATCCCCCATCTAGACGAACTCACAGACGAATGTCGCGACGTGGGAGCTTGCAACACGATATTCTTCAAAGAAGGGAAAGATGGGGAGAGATTACTCGTTGGGACTAATACGGATATTATTGGTGTTCGGGAAGCTTTCTTTCAGAATTTGCCGGAGGGTGCGACTTCTGAGATTTATCGTGGAAGACCGGGGTTGGTAGTTGGTGGTGGTGGTGCTTGTCGTTCTGCTGTTTATGCACTACATAAATTTGTGGGATGCAGTCAGATTTATATTGTCAATCGGGATGTTGCGGAGGTGGAGGCTGTACTTTCGAGTTGTAAAGCTGCTGGGTTTGGAGATAACCTTGTTCATGTCAAGACGGTTGCTGAGGCTAAAGCTCTTGCTTCCCCGGGAACAATTGTGTCTTGCATACCAAATTTCCCACCAAAGACACCGGAGGAAGTTGAGGCTAGGGAGGTGATTGTTACGTTCTTGGAGAAGGAGAAGGGGGCCATTTTGGAGATGTGTTATCATCCTACGCCTTATACGGAGATTGGCAATATCAGTGAGAAGTTAGGATGGCAGGTTATTTTGGGGACGGAGGCTATGATTTATCAAGGCTTGGAACAGGATAGATATTGGACCGGGAAAAAGGTGGAAGACTTGCCTAGCAAGGAGGTTCATGTTGCAATTGCGGAGGCGTTGAAGGAGCATCATTCTAGAGATTGAAGCTTGAGTATACAATGTTCATAGATGTAAAGTATATCAAAACCCAAATGACTTAGGAATACAAAGCTTTTCGATATTATGGTAAAGGCAAGAACCAGTACCACAAGATTGTATATATTTCGTCGAACCAAAATTCTACGAGCTGCCTCGTCACTTCTCCTTCGTCTTCATATGCTCCAAGCAAAACTCAACAGCTGCCTTATACCCAAAAACACCCAGCCCACAAATTACAGCCTCCGCTTTATCGCTAAAATAACTCTTACTCCTCCACTCCTCCCTCTTATGCACATTGCTCACATGTATCTCCACAAAGGGAATATCCACGCCCAACAAAGCGTCCCTCAACGCCACGCTCTGATGTGTAAATGCTGCCGGGTTGATGACAATCGCGTCAACGCCCTCTTCGCGAGCTTTATGTATGCGGTCGATGAGGATGCCTTCGTGGTTCGTTTGAAAGAATAAGAGGGAGGCTCCAGAGGAGGAGGCTTGTGCCACGGCTGCTTGCTCGACATCGGAGAGGGTTGTTGAGCCGTAAATGTGTGGCTCGCGCGTGCCGAGAAGGTTGAGGCTTGGTCCGTTGAGGAGGAGGATCTTTTTGGCTCCCATTTGGGTTGATGATGCTTGGTCAAATGGGTATTGATTATTTGAGGGTATATTGGGAAGGGTTATTATGGTGAGGACGATGAATTGGTGACTGTTAGTCTGCTAGAAGGTCAATTGTTTTATTTTCATGGTCGCAATGACTCCGGTCACGCTGTTGTAGCGGATCTTCATTCTGCCATTGCAAGTGATTTGGGTTTTGGGTGGAGTGGAGGTTGATGAATTTCGGTACTTTCGGTCGTGGAGAATGGGGTTGAGAGGGCGGGGTGAAGTCTGGGGAGCCCAGCGGGAGAATCTTTTCGCGCCATCGCGGGCACCCTGAATCGACCTACCAACAATCATCAGCAAACGTCAACGTTATACGAGTACCAGTATACCAACATTATCACAACTGTGGTACTCTGGTACTCTATCATTCCAAGTGGAAGTGTCAAATCTTTTCGGCTCCAGCAGCTTGAGTGAGCTCGGAATTATTTGGTGTAACTCGAACTTCCAGAGTATCCAATAAGCCATCAAGTATGAGGTTGAGTAGGCTATCAGTTATCGCATAAGCTACCATTTTTCGAGTAAGTCATTGTTTGTCGAGTCAACCATCAATTATCCAGTTGGGGCCAAAAGGAAAGTTGCGAGTAAGCTACCATTTTTTGAGTAAGCCATCATTTTTCAAGTAACCCCAAGCATCACCTTTGGGGACTGAAAAGAGAGTTGAGATTTCTGGCTGCTTCTAAACCATTTCCGGACTTTTTGCTATCTGTAGGTAGCCTACGCATAGCTGAGATTGTTATTTTGGGTCTATTCGTAGGTCACCTAACAATAGCTATAAAAGATAGTATCTATTCCTGGGTTACCCAGCAATGGCTCGAAGAGAACAATCTTTTTTGGAGCTACAAAAAATCTTCATTACAAGGATTCCCATCACCGAACTATATTCTAAAGATTCTTGGAAACTTTTTGTACCACTAAAGACAGTCTCGTGTTCATGTAGCCAGTCTTTTTCTTTCTTTCCGAGACACCAAGTGATCGAGTATCATTTCGTCTTCTCCATTCTCTTTCTTTCGAGATTCTCATTCAGGGCGAGACTCTTCACGCATCTTCGGCATTTACTTTCGATTTTCAAACATGTCTTTATTACCACCCCCTATAAAACCATGCTAAAACTCCCTAGGCGAATTCTTGACCCAGGTACTGAGCCATCGAAAACAAACGGCAATCTTCAAGAATGGCACAAATTCAACAACCACCGCGTGCTTTTGGGTACCAGTTCACGCCAACCCAACGTCCTCCGACTCCCCCAACATTCTATTACACCTCTGAGATCATGAAGAGGATACTCCGAGTTTTCCACAAGAATGGTTGGGTTAAAAAGCCAAAACAAAAGAGAGATACTTTGTTTGCCAAACTGCGGCAGCTTGACCTTGAACTCAGGACCCCGCCAGCTGGCCCGAACATTGCTATAAGCACCCTCAAGAGAAACGGAATATCTGCTGTCACCCACATCCTCCAAAGAATGGGAAATGAAGCCAATATCTCACGTCCAGTCATCGAAAGGTTCCCTACCGTTCCAATCGGAATTGATCAACCCCGTGGCGGTGGTAGTTTCGCAGGGAGTGGAAGCGAAGACTCTGAAGCGGCACAAGATTGTCAAGTATGTGGGGAAGATTTTCCCGGCGACTCGTTTCCTCTTTATTCCACAGCAGGCTGCAACCATCTTGACGGTCTTGTATGCACAGGATGCCTCCATACTCTCGTCCTGGATCAAATTCCTCTTGATCAAGCTCAGTGGAGCCGCCAAATTACCTGCCCCGGAAGTGAAAATTGTCATTCAATTTTGTCAGCTGCAAGGGTAAACTACTACATTGGAAACAATGCTACTCTGGTTGAACAGTTTGATCACTCTCTCCCCATCCATCAATGGAATATCTCTAACAAGTCCTTATTTAGTTGGGAGCGTTTCGTCATTTCGGACTACCTGAAAGACCAGCCAAATTTCTGCTGGTGTCGCAATCCCGGGGGTAACCCAAATCATTGCCATTCTGGTCAATTCCATCCCAAGGGATGCTTAAGACGAAGAAATCCCCAAAGAGACAGTAACGAAATGGTATGTATTGTATGCCGTCAAAGCACTTGCTTCCAACATGATTGTCCGTGGCGACAACAACATTGTGACTGCTGATGTGGCCTGTTGACTAGCTTTGGCAGTTTCTTTCCACCAAATACCCCAATACCGCGAGAGATAACTTCGGGGTTTTAGAGCTACCTCTAATTCTTCGCTAGCTAATACGCAACTCTTTGAACTTAAAGCCCCTTGCCGACAAAGAAACCCAAATTGTTGTTCTCGTTTCTGTATCTTAATCTCCACAGAGTGATAGTTCTCCATTAGCTAAAAAAAGAATTGGTGACACCAGTCTAAATCTAGAACCGTTAACTCAGTAAAGCAATTGTAACAATATGAGATCACAAACCGAACCAAAATGAGTCAAAAATTCACAAAAAGAGATCACAAACAGAGGAAAAGCTGAAGATATCGACTGAACTAACTACCGAGCGAAGCAAAGGCAGCAGCCTCAGGTAGCATAAGCTAGGAATTGAACCTAATGAGGGCAGAAGAGTATATTTGTGTTAACGAAAACCGTAAGCCGCTAACCACTCGGTCACCTGCAAGGATCAGTTTTAGATTGTTTATTTGGAGTTGCAAGGCGGCTGGACTGTGGAATGAGGTTAGGTGAATCATTGACCTGGTGGTCCACAAAAATTAAGCGAGAGGGTGGGGTTCACATTTTACTCTAGACTGTCGGCTCAAGTCGGTTTGACGGTCCAGGCCCGGCATCTAGATTCCAACAATAATAAGAGTTGCAAAAAATCTAAGACTAGCAAAACGAATCGATTACGGAAGTGCTCTTGAAAATATGGAATCCGCTCGGCCAGACCTGATAAAGGCATCCACTACTATACACACTACTTAATGATTTCAAATAACTTGTAATAATCAGCGAAGTAACTTAGCAAATGGTTTCGACTTGCCGGTAGGAAAGAGATTAAAAAGAGCAAACAACCAGGATCGCAAGAGTTGGAGAGAAATATTGTTCCAAGGGTATTTCGTGCAGATGAAAGAACCAATCAAATACCGCATGAAATTGTTTACAAGGAATTTTGAAGTACAGGACTAAATTTTCTATGTTTTCTGGAGTGATATTTGATCTAAAGAAAGATTTGGTAAGCGGGGACCGAGGTTAGGCATTTATGTATATTGTTTGACAAGAAAGGCAGGTAATTTCGTCACTTAGGTTATGGTATTTGTGAAATGCTATAGAAGTCTGGTGTGAATTAAAAATGTGAGTGTTTATCAAGCTTGTGGTTAATGCGAGCGATGATGAAAAGAATTTATCATTAGTCAAATTCTAACGCAAAACATCTAACTCCCAGAGCATTACCAACGTACAAAGGTATCAGTTTCCTAATCTAAACGAAAATGATTCACCAAACGCCTAAAATCTATCCGGACACCAAAACTTGTCTACCGGTACCCGCACAGTAGTATTATAGTGCGATGAGATCCTCTGGATCCAGGTATCTTGGTGCTATTGTTTGTTGTTTTAGCGTCAATTCCGGCAGGTCGGGGAGAAAGTCCCAATCCGTGGCTGGGGAGGTTGGTTCTTCATCGGAAACACTGTTATCTGAACCCGAACCGGAGAAAGAACTGGCGGAGGGCGAAATAATGGATAATTTAGCTAATAAGAGTGTAGGTGGTGAAATTGTCGATGGTGTGGTAAATAAGATGCTGGGCAATGTGGTAGATGGCGAGGCGGAAGAGGTCCAGGGGAAAACGGGCGATATGGTGGTGTAATCGTACATCGAATGAGTACGCCATTTTTCCCTTCTGTGCTCATTTTCAACTTGGGCTTTCGCATGTTCTATTTCATGGAACGTGATTAATTTCTCCAGTCCGTCAATGCCCATCTTCGGTGGATCTGGCTTATCCCCGCCCATGAAATAGCGACTAGTAGTTCTAAAACGTACTAAATTTGAATTAGTTGAGTTTTTCACGAAGGAGGGGTTTACATGGCCTTAGAAACTTACCAGAATCCAGAGAGAGAGTTGGGAATAAGTATTGCTGGAGCTTAGTGCAAGCATTGAGTTTGGCGAGTTTTTTAGATACCCCACTACCGGTAACAGTCAAGTTAACTGGTAATTTGACTGAGTAACAGTCGAAAAGAGGAGATTCGCCGATGTGTCGAAGAAATCTGACCGATACGTCGCAGGTCCAGTGTGATGTTTCGGTTGGCCGAGCGTAGTTGTCTACAACTATCGGATCGATTTCTAGATCGTTTTGTGCAGCAGTATACAAAACGCTGATGGGATTCTTGCTTGACTTGGCTGATAAAAGGCCCATTGGGGATGTTGCTCGTGTGTGAGGTTTTTGTCTGTTGAGATCCATGTTGCTTTCCATTTTTGTGGGTTGGGGATCGAAGGATCGGCTGAGAGTAATTTGAGTATTGATGGTGTATAAAGACTCGAAGAAGTAATGATTATGTTTTTAATTGAAAATCAAATTTGAGAAGGGCAGAGAGGGGCTTTTATTCATTTCGTACAGTAAGCTAAGGGGTTGCAATCACTCGCTTATTTCCAGCTTAGCATAATTATGACCCAAAAATTCGACAGTAAGCTAAGGGGTTGCAACCACTCGCTTATTTCCAGCTTAGCATAATTATGACCCAAAAATTCGACTACCATATCAACGGTTTCTAGCACTTAAATCGGCGATCACAAAGATTCTAGCTCAAGCGTAGATTTTGTAGCCCGCTTTTCAACCAAGACATTCTTTTGGTGATATTATTCCGACTCCCGATAGCATCCCGCGCGCTTAGAAACCTACTCAAAATTAGTTAACATCGGGTACTGTTTGAGTCTGTGTTATATGTAGCATCAATCCTGTGTAGGAGATACACTAGATGATACAGGTAGAAGAATAAATTACACGAAAGGAGTGAATAAATAACTTGATTTTCCCCGACAATCGGACGCTAGTTTACAACGGTCACGGCAGTGACTCACAGACAGTTGAACTAAGAAATACCGGCTCCCCACTATTTTATCTTAGTTAATATCAAACTAACACCTATTCTCAGCAAGAACAACGAATCGGTATCACGTTACCGGCGTAATCTCCAAATTCACGACCCTGGTCTCTCCAAGACAACATCCAACCCCACTAATATCAAAATGGATGCCGACGACGTCTATGACGAAATGAGGCACAATGTGCGCGAGTTGGAGGAACTGGGAGTAGAGGTAAATGTCAGGATATCAAGGGTATGCGAGCTTTCTACTCGGTCTCCGAACATCTCTAACCGTTTCTAGATGGCAAAACGCATGTCTTTCGGGATCGAGGAAATGAAGGCAAAGAAGGCGGACGTCGAAAGTGACATCAAGAGACTTGAGGCGAGCGTCACTGGCTTGAAGCGAGAAGAAATTACGCTGAGGAAGCATATCAAACGACAAAGGGCAGCACCTAAACGACGAAAGATCACCGGCGAGTCTCAAGATGCTGCGGGATCACAACAAGGTCCACCGTCATCACTAAGTACACAAAATCTAACCTGCAGTTCCTCTGATGCTACGAAAGCACCGCTACGTTTACCTTCACCGCCCAGTGAAGTTAAGGGAACACAGCCATTGCCCAAGGCACGAAATCCCACCAGCGATTCTTATGAAGCTATTGGAGATCGATCGCCATTACTCACCACCCAGTTCTCTGCTGCAAAAGCACCAGATCCTCGTTAGTATACTTACGACTACATGCGGGGCATCTTGCATTCCGGTCTTGAAACAGAGGGTATCTTCACAGCTGTTCTCCAGCCAGATCACCAGCCGTACTTATTCAAGATTTGGAATAATACATTTTCTGATTGTGATCATTCGTTTGCTAGCCACAGATATGAGGAATGGAAACAGCTTCCTGAAGAGGTGACTAGCAAGCCACATTGCTTGTACATGTTGGTCCAGACTTTACGAAATGCTCAATTAGGGGAGAGTGAGGTGTGCCCAATGTGCGATGACCCTTTAAAAGAATAGAAGGAGAAGAGAACTGTCATAAGTATTGTGTCCGACTCCGTCGAATTGATGGTAGAACACATGCAGAAGTGCGGAGGCACCCCCACGGGCGTGAGCCATCTGTAAACGCAGATATCAAAGAGGAAGGCTAGGAAATACAGCTCAGCTGGTCGATTAAACAACTTCAGGAGAACTACGGACATGATTTCAGGAGCTGCTTGTACAGATAGTCTCAAATCTTTTCTAGAAATGTCTAGGTGAACAAAAACATCTAGGAAGCTCTTTTGATACTGAAATCAAATACCAAGTCGGTTTATCTGATAACTTCACCATATTTTGGGTGCAAGTGAACACTATCCATTGAGAATTATTAACCTAGAAGTCCTAAAACAATTAATATATAGTGACCTAGAAGAGTTTAGAAAAGTTTAATACTTCAAAATTCTTGGATAATTTCGTTTACTTTGTAAGGACTTGTAACTGGACCGGGTACATCGGGATACTGGTGCACCTCGACGGCCCTTGCCAGCCCCTAAAGTCCATCAAAACTGGGGACATTTGACATTACCTAGCCTTAAATATTCTCCAAAAAATTCCGAAGAACAGTCGGCATCGCCATCTACATTCCTAAGACACGATCTGGGTTTCCAAGCTTTTTCGTCAAGGTCAAGAGGAGACGTCAGAATTCGAGAAGGTCGGACCTTCTTTTTCCCTCGAGAGAGTGTACTTGCGTCCAGTACCTTAGTAAGAGAAACGAGAATTGCTCTGCGAATACCTTATTTCCCGACTATTGTTCGAGAGCTATTAGAAGGAGTTTCCAATTCTCCTAGGTCCTCATAAATACTACGTTGAAATGTTCTAGAGAGTTTCATACAAGCGAAGTGAGAGAAGGTGCTGGCAGAGTAATGCCCGATTATCTTATCTCGACCTGAATTTCGAAATACCCTTGGTGTATAGTATTTGATCATTCTAGAACTTGTACAATGAAGAGTCCTTTCCTTCAAGACTGTGAAACCGACGAGGCTTTCGAGGGCTGAGAGAGTCCTGGAAGTAGACTCGAGCAACTCACCTTGAACCCACAGGATCTTCTTCCTGGGGAAAAGGAAGTTCGCAGGGAGTGAGGGAAAGTATGATGGATTTCTAATCAGGCGAAGAGTTCCCAGAGTTCCTAGAGTTCCCAGAGTTCCTCCTATTTTGAAGTCGGAAAGTGCTGCCGAGAGGTGCAGCGTTACTAGTAGTGCTGGCAAGCTCAAGTACTAGTAGGCAATTTTGGCCCTTGATCCTATTCGCTGACCGAAGTTGAGAAAATAATTTGATGGGGATGCATGTCGAAAATCATGGTAATATATATACCTGGGACTTGGCTGCCACGACTGTTACCTATTGTATGGCAGGGCGGATACCAATGTCACCTCATGTACAAGTACGCCTTGTTGTCATGAAATACCCAAATTTTGAGGTGGCCCCGAAAATTGAAAGGAATGCGGGGCGAAAGGGGGAAAGCCCATTTTTCTTTGCCCATCCAGGGCCATGGCCTTCCCCTCTACTGTGTGACTCTTTTTCTTCAGCAGCACCTTGACTCACTCAACCTATTAAATTCTACCAGTACCGCAGGACTTTAGTCTTCCAATTGCTATACTGCGAGAATTCACTTATTCTTGTGACCATATACTGAACATCTTCCTACAACTGATACTGTATCTGAATCATCACTCTTCCGATTCTCGGAGCGACAGCCCAAAAAACAAAATCCGATCCCCTAGGAAATCCCCCGTCCGCTGCGACCCCGCGCTTCAAGATGCCCATGTATGAAATTCCTTTGCGCCTCGTCACCTCTACATAATACCATTCTGACTTTTTGTTTCTCAAGGCTTCAGGATCCGTCGAAGAAGTACAAGCGCTTTCCCCCTCTTCAGCTCGCAGATAGACAATGGCCTGGAAAGACCATTGACAAGCCCCCACGATGGCTTTCTACCGATTTGCGCGATGGGAACCAGAGTTTGGTAGACCCCATGGTATGCGATACGCGAAGGGCAATTGCGAGGAATCACAGAGGCTAATTTATTCAATACAGGACGGTGAACAGAAATGGAAGTATTTTCAGATGTTGGTGGAACTTGGCTACAAAGAAATTGAGGTTTCTTTCCCCTCAGCCTCGCAGACGGATTTCGATTTCACGAGACGCCTTGTCGAAACTCCAGGAGCAACCCCTGACGACGTCTGGCTCCAAGTCCTTTCCCCATGCCGAGAAGAACTCATCAAGCGCACAGTCGAATCCCTCAAAGGCGCCAAAAAGGCCCTCCTACACATATATATTGCGACGAGCGAATGCTTCCAGCGGATAGTGTTTGGCATGACGGAGGACCAGAATGTGGAATTGGCAGTCAAATGTACCAAATATGCACGATCTATCACAAAAGATGATCCTTCGCAGGCGGGTACAGAATGGGCATTCGAATTCAGTCCAGAGACTTTCTCGGACTCTAGACCGGAATTTGTTATTCGAATTTGTGAGGCTGTTAAGGAAGCCTGGGGACCTACAGTCGAAAACCCAATTATCTTCAACCTTCCTGCGACGGTCGAGATGTCTACACCCAATGTTTACGCTGACCAAATCGAATACTTTTGCAAGAATATGACAGAACGAGAGAAGATTTGCGTATCCCTCCACCCACATAACGACCGAGGTTGCGCAGTCGCAGCAGCGGAATTGGCACAGATGGCAGGAGCTGACAGAGTTGAGGGGTGTCTCTTTGGTAATGGCGAGAGAACTGGAAATGTTGATCTCGTCACCCTTGCTTTGAACCTTTACACACAGGGTATCCACCCAGGTATTGATTTCTCGGATTTGAATCGGGTCATTGATGTGGTAGAAGTCAGCAACAAAATCCCAGTCCACCCTCGAGCACCATATGGCGGCTCCCTCGTTGTATGCGCTTTCAGCGGTTCTCATCAGGATGCCATCAAGAAGGGTTTCCAGGTACGCAAGAAGGAGGGAGCAACAGACGAGGACAAATGGCAGCTTCCATACCTCCCTCTCGATCCCCAGGATATTGGAAGAACTTACGAAGCCATCATCCGAGTCAACTCTCAAAGTGGAAAAGGCGGAGCAGCTTGGATCATTCTCCGCAACCTCGAGCTCGATTTACCTCGTGGTTTACAAGTCGCATTCAGCAAAATCGTTCAAAAACAGGCAGATGCAGTTGGCCGCGAGCTCCTCTCTACCGAAATCCAAGATTTATTTGAAAAGACATACTTCCTCAAAGAAAATCCAAGATTCACGTTAGTCGATTACAGCATTACCACTGATCGATCCGTGTCACCAGCGCCTCCACAACCTGGTAAGACACAAGACACGAAGAACCTCCAGAGGATATTCGAGGGAGTCATCTCCATTGACGGACAAGAACACCCGCTCAAAGGCAATGGTAATGGTCCGATCTCGAGTTTAGCTAACGCTTTATCGTCCACTGGTATAGAGTTAGATGTCGCGAATTATGTAGAGCACTCTATTGGAGCAGGCCGAGATTCCAAAGCCGCATCATATGTTGAGTGTACCGCTGCAGGTTCGAATCAGAAGGTTTGGGGAGTGGGAGTTCACGAGGATGTGGTGCAGAGTTCTCTCATCGCCCTTTTGAGCGCTGCAAGCAATGTGAGTATAGAAATAAAAATATGAAAACTCTCTTACTAATTTTGCAATAGTTCATCACGACCAGACCAACTACCCCATTGTTGCTCCGAGGCAAACACGGTCCTACCCTGAGCCAAGATTTAAATATTAACGGAAGCCCAAGAAGTAATGGAGGTCTTTCCATCCCGAAGCCAAACGGCGCTCCCGTCAGCGGGCCGGATGCATCAAGTGTTGTTAGTGTTCTCGAGGCAAAAGCGAATGGGATGTAAAGGGAGTCTTAAAAGTCCGTGATAACTTCACATGGCATTATTTTTTTCCCTACAGTGGGCATTGCGGGGTGCGGGACGAGCCATGGGGGATGATGGAGGGGTAGTTTCAGCCTTTTGACTTGTTTGGGTGGCATCGTCATCAAAGGTTGGGGATTTGAAAAAAGTAAATACAGATTGCTGGTAATGAATGAAAACAAAATCAAGTGAACCTGCCCAAGGGCAGAACAAATTACTTTCTACTTGACTCAGTAGAAAGCCCCTGAAGGGCGCTCACTCAACTCAGGGGAAATCAATCTTGTGAAATTTGCTTGACACGTGACGGAAAGAAGTGGGGCAATATTTTGGAAAAGCCACAGTGAATTGGCGCTAAGAGGGAATGCTTTGGAGAGGGAAGGAATCAACAAGTTAAATCTTGAAAATCCAATCACAGAAAGCATTTCGTCTTCTCGTCTGCATCTTACTCTACGCTCCTTTGTCAAGTCACCCCCTCTCTTCGGCTCCTCTTGAACACGAGTTTCGGTCACTGCACAATCGTCCTGCAGCTGTCTGTCTGTCTACGAAGCCCATCTACGAAGCCTAGCATAAACAACAGCCTTGGACAACCCGCCTGTCAGAAATTCGCTTCTGAAAGAGAGTCCGACTGTCCTTCAAGACTTCACCCACAACACCCCCCTCCCTACCCATCTGCACCACAAACCAACGTCTACCCAAGACCACATTTACACCGCAGATTGACAGCTCTTGCCATCTGCCAGATCACACACTTACACACAAATACACGCTCTGCACACACAGCGCACCGGCTGTGAATCGCGAATATGGACGTCAACTCGGTGCTCTTGAACACCTTCTCCCCAGGTCAGCTCCCTCGCGCCTCGGCCTCTATGGCTATAACACGCAAACCTGGAGGCATACGGCTGCTAACAACCTGCAGATGCGACGATTCGAAATGCCGCTGAACAGCAACTCACGCATGCCGCCGAGTCAAATTTCGTAGGTTGCCCTCCTTGACCGCACATCTGCCTCGCCCAAGCACCACAGCTAACCCTCCCTGCTTTTCTAGGCCGGATACCTCGTCACCCTCGTGCAAGAGCTTGCAAACGAGGACGCCCAAGGTCCTGTTCGAGCTGCCGCTGGTATTGCCCTCAAGAACGCCTTTACTGCACGCGAATTTGCTAGGCTGCAAGAATTGAATGCAAAATGGATCCAGTTAGACCCGGATACGAAGAAGCGCGTCAAGGAGTTGACTCTTCAGACTCTGGCTTCCAACACATCACAGGCTGGTCAGGCTGCCGCACAAGTCGTTGCCTCGATCGCGGCTATCGAGCTTCCAAACGATCAATGGCCAGAGTTGATGCCCAGCTTGGTTCGAAATGTTGGCGAGGGCGGCGACCACCTGAAACAATCGTCACTGACGACCATTGGCTTTATCTGCGAGAGTCCTGATGACCACCTGCGAATGAGCCTCATCCAGCACTCCAATGCTATCTTGACCGCTGTTGTCCAGGGTGCGCGAAAGGAGGAGCCAAACCCCGAAGTTCGTCTTGCCGCCATTTACGCCCTCGGTGACTCGCTCGAGTTTGTGGATAGCAACTTTAAGAATGAAGGCGAGCGAAATTATATTATGCAGGTTATCTGCGAGGCTACACAAGCTCCGGATTCTCGGATACAACAGGGGGCTTTTGGATGCTTGAACAGAATCATGTCCTTGTACTACGAGTTGATGCGCTTTTACATGGAGAAGGCTCTTTTCGGTCTTACCATCATGGGTATGAAGAGCGAAGAGGAAGATGTCGCTAAGCTTGCTGTTGAATTCTGGAGCACGGTTTGCGAAGAGGAAATCGCAATTGAGGATGATAACGCTCAGGTATGTGACGGCCTCTCGTTAGTGTCGAACCTTGCTAATCTAATTCCTAGCTTGAGAGACCCGAAGAAATGCGACAGATCTTCCACTTCGGTGCCGTTGCAACCAATGAAGTTGTTCCAGTTTTGTTAACACTTCTTACCAAACAAGATGAGGATGCCGCTGATGACGAGTATAACATTTCTCGTGCTGCATACCAATGTCTGCAACTTTATTCTCAAGCAGTTGGTGGTGCAATCATTCAGCCAGTTCTGTCATTCGTCGAGGCCAACTTGCGCTCCGAGGATTGGCACAACAGAGATGCTGCCGTTTCTGCTTTTGGTGCCATCATGGAAGGACCCGACGACAAGACCATTGAGCCAATTGTCAAGCAAGCTCTTCCAGTCATCATTAGCATGATGGATGACAAGGTCATCCACGTCAAGGACTCGACTGCATATGCTCTTGGTCGTATCACCGAGGCCTGCTCCGAGGCAATTGACCCTGAAGTCCACCTCCCAAAGCTCATTGCATCTCTCTTTGAGGGTCTCATTAGCAGCCCAAAGATGGCAGGCTCATGCTGTTGGGCTTTGATGAACCTTGCTGAGCGTTTCTCTGGTGACATTGGCTGCCAACAGAACGCTCTCACACCTCATTTCAATGAGAGCATCTCTCGTCTTCTCCAGGTCACCGAGAGACCTGATGCAGACAACCAACTCCGCACTGCTGCCTATGAAGTTCTCAACACCTTTGTCCAAAATGCTGCAAATGATAGCTTAGGTTCAGTAGCTTCTCTCTCAGAAGTCATCCTCAAGCGTTTGGAGGATACCATCCCACTTCAGAGCCAGGTTGTCAGTGTCGAGGACAAGATTACCCTTGAAGAGATTCAAACCAGCTTGTGCACTGTCCTCCTTGCAATCATCCAACGTCTCGAAATGGAGATCCGCCCACAATCCGACCGAATCATGGGTGTCTTGTTGCAGATGCTTTCTACTGCTGGCCCTAAGTCTAGCGTTCCCGATGCCATCTTTGCAACCGTCAGCGCTCTGGCCAATGCACTCGAGGATGGATTTGCCCCATACATGGAATCATTCTCGCCATTCCTCTACAATGCCCTCAACAACCAAGAGGAGCCTGCTCTATGCTCAATGGCGATTGGTCTCGTTAGTGATATCACTCGTTCATTAGGTCCTCTATGCCAGCCATACTGTGATGCATTCATGAACTCTTTGCTAAACAACTTGCGGGTATGTTATTTTCACCAGCCAATTCCCCTCGAAACTAAAAAACGATCCTCCTTCTCCCGCTCAACAATTCATCTGACCTTGATTGCTAACCTTCCTCCTAGAGCACGGCTCTTGCCAACCAGTTTAAGCCTGCAATTATTCAATGCTTTGGAGATATTGCTGGTGCGATCGGTGGTCACTTTGAGACATATCTTTCCGTTGTTGCCCAAGTTCTCCAACAGGCCGGTGGTGTTCAAGCAACTCCAGAAGGAACCTATGAGATGTTCGACTACGTTATCTCATTGCGCGAAGGTATCATGGATGCTTGGGGTGGAATCATTGGTGCTATGAAGTCCGACGGAAAGAGTAAGTATTTCGATACTCATATTTTATGCATTCACTGACCATGATATAGCTGCTCTCCTAACGCCATATGTGGAGTCTATTTTCACTCTTCTCAACACTGTCTGGCTCGACCAAAATAGAAGTGATGCTCTCATGAGATCTACGATGGGTGTTATTGGGTATGTGCCTTCGTTGTCCGACTGACTCATTTACAATGCTAATATAAATTTAGTGACCTTGCCGATGCTTTCCCAAATGGAGAATTTGCTGGTTTCTATAGATCTGACTGGTTGACCACCATGATCAAGGACACTAGATCAAACCGTGATTTCCAAACCCGAACCACCGATACCGCACGATGGGCCCGCGAGCAAGTCAAGCGACAAATTGGTGGCATCCAAGGAGTTCAACAAACTTGATCATGATTTCTTTGATCATACGCGTCCACGATTATTACTTTTAATATCCTCACTCTAGGGTCGGCGCAATACGTCTACACATAGAGCCAAGGGGGACCTGATTGCTTTCTTCGTTAAATTTTTTCATAGCCGACATATGAGGGGTCTTGTCCTCGATCGGCGGAGTTTCTGCTTTTACTACTTATAATCACCACAATTGTTTGTTAAATCAACACCCCCAACATCCAGGAGATCTGGTTCCCGCGAAGTCGACGAGAATTTAAACGAATCACCAGAAGCTGCTTGGCGCAGCAAAACACAACACCTATAGCACCAACAACACCCACCATCTGTATAAAAATCCCCGACCCCTTTTCGCACCGCGCCAATACCCCGTTTATTACATCACGCCCACCCCATTTTTCATTTACGAATAAAGACATCCCAGGAAGACGTGACCTGGGAACGAGAGACGAGTCAAGAGAGGCTCTAGCCATGTCGCCGGCAAAACTTCATGTAGTTCTCTCCCACCCTTTTGGCTGGAGCAAGAAATTGCTATTGGAAATCAGGGAGGAAAGGGAACCTGTTATGTAACGCACACATTGATCGACCGATTTGGGTCCTTTGTGATGGAACTGGTGGCATGCGTTTTTGTGGAAGGCAAGGCAGCAGATTCGAGCGCTGAGAACACAGAGGAAGTGATATGTAAGGATAAGGAGGGGTTGTTTTACTTCTGGATATGTGTTCAAGTGAACATATAGACTTTGGAACTTCCTTCTTCTTTTGTGATCCTAAATCTATGGAGAGTGTATGGGGGTTTTCTAGGTGGAGGGAGGAAGATGAAGTTGATGGATGAGAGATGAGATGAATGAAATGCAATCCCCCCTAATATCTATGATGGTTATATGAGTGAGTAATTGTAAGAACGATTGAAGAGATTTACTGTACTTGCTGGGATGCCTTGTGGTTCTCGAGTAGCGGCATAGATGCCCGCGAGTATTTTTCTTTTTGGGAGTCAGATGGCATTGAAATGAGTAAATTCATAGAATTCTAGATAGGAAATCATTCCCCTTCACTATTCCAAGCCCAACGTTGGTAATATATTATCAGGCCATCAGTGTTCAGCATACGTAGCTGGGGAGGGCTGGACAACATCTAGCAAATCATATCAGGCAAAGTATCTAGGATAATGGAATTGAATGAGTGCCACATTTGCTCCTCCTGGGGATTTGGGATAATATCATTTAGTAGATCTTGATTCAGACGCTGACCAGGGCAAGAACGATCTCTTCCCAGGTACGGCTATCTATGACATAAGCCAATCTTACATCGCAGGGCTGAAAACATTACATCTCCTTCCGAGGACTCAAGGGCTGTTGGTCCTTCAACTTCATACATGATATTTATTTGTACCTTTCCTTTTCATTCATGCCTCTGCATCACGCGGCTTCGTTGAGACGGTTGTTTATCACGTGTCTAGTCCTTCTCAGCTTTGTTTGGATTCCCCCGGTTTCTGGGGGATATGTCTCGGGCGCGGGCCCATCGTATTGTTTGAATGGTGCCCTGATACCTCTTGTTGATGCACCTCAGATATGTTTACTCGGAGGAGATGTAAATCTTCTTGATTTTGGGGGCGGGTTTTTGAGTGTGGACCTGTATCCTGAGAATGGTGATAAGGGTGGGCCGTGGACTCATCGGCCTGTTTGTATCGAGAGTGATACTGCCAGTTTGGAGGAGGATGAAACTGAGGAAGAAGAAGAATTCTGCATCTTCACGAACACAACGTTTAACCATGGGAAGGGGGTCTCGATATTCACTACCCCTTCTATTGCTCAGGAATTCTCTGAGCTTCCTGCTTTCCAAAGTGGGAGTTCTGACTCCCGTACCGATGGAAAGAGAAATCATGTTTGGTATACGAAGTTTTTACCTGGGAGAGGTGCTGGTATGTTGGCTAAAAAGAAGTTGGGACAAGGAGAATTGATATTGGAATCAAGGCCGGTTTTGGTTGTTAATCCTAAGAGGAAGATGGGGAGGAGGTTTGGGGAGGAGGTGCTTGGTAGGGCTGTTGATCAATTAAGGGGTGTGACGAGAGGGCGGTATTTGGGGCTTGCCAGAGGAACGGGGGATGAAAGTGTGAGGGTGCAGGATGTTTTGAAGTGAGTCTTGATTTATCTTCTCTCTTGTGTTTGGAGGAGGGGACGTGATGGGGATTTTTCGTTTTTGAGGAATGGGGATTTGAGATCGTGCCTTCTATTTTTGCTGTGGTTTTGGCAGGTCGATTGAGACGAGGTCAGGTTAAAGGAGGGACAGCGATATGGACTGGGGGTCGTGCCTTCCCTTCACACTCGTTGTGGATAGGCATGGAGGAAAGGAACGGCCAGTGTCCTGAGAGGATCCAGACCTGCCAACTTCAGCCAGAAGGGAAGCCACGACATTGCCATCGACATTGGAGAGATTTGAAAGTCTTGTGTAAAAAACAGTGACGGGAAAACTTTGAAGAGAAATAAGCTAACATATTGCTGCAGATCGAATGCCTTCGAGGTTCAGGTTGGTGGGAAGATGCATCTTGCTATATTTCTGGAACCGGCGAGGTTGAATCATGATTGCGCTCCAAAGTAAGTTTCTTTGATATTTCTCTCTTTTTCCCCTCCTCAGCGTTGGAGGGGAGTTCTGGGAGACGTAGAGGGGGAATGGGATGGGATGTGTGGGTGTTTTACTGACTTTGGTAGTGCGCAATATTATATTGATTCGGAGACTTTGACACATTATGTGCATGCTGTCAGACCTATTGCTGTAGACGAAGAGATTACTATTTCTTGTGAGTTTGTTCCATTCTTGATTTTGTGAGCATAGAGGTGGATTGGAAATTTGAATACTTGGTCAGAGAATGGCCGTGCCATGGATCGTTGTTTACAACAAGAAACCATGCATCTGAAGGGCAATCCGAGCTGGGTTAGGTATGCTCTGGACTGGCCTAGTTTGTTCGTTTCTTGTTCGCTCTCATCATGGTGGCAATGTCTTGGTGAGAGGGAAGGAGTGGCCTCGAGTCTTGTCTCCCAATTTGAGAGGGAAGAGGCCAAGTCAAGAAGGCACGATCCAACCGGCTACAACCAAAAGTCCCTAGCCGCTTAATTATCCACCCCCAGGGTCTTCTTTTGCACACTTTCTTATCAGAAACAGACACAAACCCCTTCCAACCAGCCGCTACCAGGCAAGAGCACCTGCGCAAAGCCTTCAAGTTCACCTGCACCTGTCATCTCTGCGCCACGCATGAAAAATCCGATAAGACAATCGCTCAAATCAAATCCATCCAAGAAAGTCTTGGAAATTGGGATTCTGAAAATCCCAAGGCCGGCGTCCAAGCAAAGCGTTTACTCATGCTCTACCAAGAGTTGAACTTGTATGCTTTCTTCGACATGGCATTTGGATTTGCATCATTGGCATTCAATTCCATTGGGAGGGACGAGAAAGCTGTTTTGTATGCGGAGATGGCGAAAAATTATGTGGAGATGCGGTATGGACCTAACGCAGCAGATTTTGCCCTGTGGAAGAGCATTGTTGAGAATCCGAGGGGACACTGGAGTTGGAATTATAGGGTTGATCGTTGATTGTACTAGAGCTTCTGATAACTAGCGGCCATTGAATTCTTAACGCTATCGTACTTCAATCTACCTTTTTCGCGGATCTGAACAATATCGTTTGAATATACCTAGGAAAATCGAATTAGGACTGATTGGTCTTAATTCAATTATCCTAAACTACTTCAAATAATGTTATTCAATATTTTTCCGATGTATGCTCAACCATGGAATAGCCTCTTACTGTGTCGCCATGGCGTTTGATCTGTTTTTATTACAAATTTTCTGTTGCCTTCTCCCTTTTGATTTTAACGTCAGTAACGTTACGGTCTCAATATATTCGTACAAGAGTTGCCTTGAAGTCTTGGGAATTTAAGCAACAGTAACAAAATATTAAGCCGAAGCTTAAGTTAACCACGTACACCGAAGACTCTCAAAATAGACCAAGTCGCATCTCCATAACCCCGGATTTTCATTCTCATCATATTAAAATAACCTTCATCGCACGATACTCACATCCCACTATTTACCCCTAATTATTTCTCTCACTTAACCGCAGGTAGCAACATTCATAAATTAGCATCATTCAATTTTCAAACCCAAAACAGTACAATGGATATTTCCCAGTGTTGCCACCTAGAAAACATGAATACTGCTGCCTGGCGTCGATCTAATATGTAATACGAGGTTTGATCTTCCCAAACGATGCGGTACAATCTATTTCGTTTGGGAAGCAATCAAATTCGCGTGATTTTATGAGGAATGGATACAGCCAATTTGTCGCGGCTATTAGCCAACAACCGAATTAATGTGGCGAGTATGCATGACCCGATGTCGCCGTAAGTTACTTGGCGTGATTTAGGTGTATTGATTTTTTTAAATCTGGATGTTGGTAATATCTCTGTTGGGGATGGAGAGGTTTATATAAAGTTAGGTTGAAGCCCACCTGTTGTTTTTCTGTTCTTCATCCCTACTAATAACTCCTTTTGAAACATACTCGGTTCACAAGTTACACACATACCATTTCAATCCCAAAAAAGACGCTTCACATATTTTTGTAGGACACATATTCTAATACAACTTCTATCGCATCCAAAATGTACCTCACAACTCTTCCGTCCCTCGCCCTTCTGTTCCTCAACCTCTCCCTCACCGAATCCGCCCCCACAGAAGCCGTACAAGGAATCTCAAATGCACCCGCCGAAGCCAACGCCCGCCTAGTCTCTATGGGCTACTCCGGATCAGGCTGTCCCCAAGGGAGTGCCTCAAAAGAATACGACCCTGCAATCAACACAAACCGGTGGTTTTTCCCTGGAATCTCGGCACGCATCGGACCCAATGTATCCCAAGATCAGAAAACAGAGAACTGTGAAGTACAACTTTCGATTGCGACGAATTCTGGTTGGAGATTCACGGTTAGGGGGAAGAACGATGATAGCACGAATATGAAGACGAGGGTCGATTTGGGAGGTGGCGCGACGGGGAGTTATGTTTCTACTTATTATGTTGCTGGAGGTGATTCGGTTAGTATTCCTCTACCTCCTTCTTTATTGTGGATTTTAGGTGGGCCGGGCTGATAAGTATATAGGCAACTGTGAGATATGACTACACGGGCCCAAGAAGCGGGGACACCACAGTATCCGATCCTGCTCCTGGACCAGCATATCCTCATTCTCCCTGTGGAGGTGGGATCTTGGTTGTCAACCATCGTGTGGCTCTTTCGGGTGGCAGTTCGGCGGTTGGATCGATGGAACTTTATGGGGATGCTGGGGGAAGACCGAATGATAATTTTGTTCCTTGGGGTGCGTTGGCATGGGAGAGATGTTAGATTGGGGACTTTGGGAAGATTTTTGGAGTATGGTGTTGTAAATAGTTTGTCGGTATTGAATCTACGATTCTTGAAACAATTGCTTGGGACTCCAATTTTGGCCCTAACTCGTGAGCGATTCTACCACCAATGTACTTCCACAGCTCTCAATAATTCTCAAGACAAGCGCCGCCCAGAGATAGTCTCAGAATCTGCAAATCTCTGGTTTCTTAATAAAAGACTTCACCGAAGCGGTCTCGGTTATGTGATGGGGTTAGTCACATGTATCAACAACTTCGACTCTGGGTGATTTACTGGAGTAGTATAGACTTCGTAATGAGAGTTTTATCAAATTAATTACCGAATGATTTATCGAAATTGCTTCTTCCGAGGAATTTATGATAAACAGGGTTTCTCGTTACATTTAGAAGATATTCATAGTAAATGCTTGTTCTAGATACTCCGGAGAATAGTGATGTTTGAAAATACTTCAGACGATCAGATAATCGGTTCATTATCAAATGCCGCAGTATACTCATGCTACCAGAACCTGGTTATTTGATCTCGTAAAATCGTCAAACAATTGCCAGCACATATACACATTTCACCACGGGACATTAATCACCAAAATGAGTGGGGTGGCTATGTTTCATATGTTAGCAATACAGTAACAGAAAGAAATCTTGTTTGAGTCGGGATCTCAGATAAGAACTCGGGGGATCTATTGTATGAATTGAGTTCTCAGCTGAGCCTTATCGTTGACTGAGAAGTGTGTCTCGCCTCAGCCCTAAGTCCCCCTTACTTCCACATGATAATCGAGAGAGAAGCCCATATCCTCGTATCTTTCAGCACAACCGACGAAGCAAGGGGAACTCAACGAGCGATTTATTGCGTTCGAATTTCATTAACTGATTACGAATTATGGATACCGAGTACGATGCCGATCAACTGACCAGGTAAAAAAAGAACTCCCCAGAGGTCTCAGACAAACCAACCCCGGACCACCACGAGAAATGGCCCTATCTCTATCCCGAGAACCTAAACCCCGGATGATCATCCCCCAAATTCTCCACTTCCCTCTCCCCCAGCCTTAATCTATCATTTCTCTCACCCCTATCGCGCTTCTTGTTCTCAGCGATAACACCAAAATACATCGCCGTGCAAGCCAACCCACAAACCCAAATCATCCCCAAAGCAGTCCCATATCCCGTCTTAAACACCGGCCCTTCAGTTTGAATAAAAATAAAACTCCCAATAACACCAGATATATTTCCAAGACCGATTTGCATCGCAGTGCCAAAAGCGCGTTTGTAATGTCCGCCGAGATTATTGGTTAACCAGACGATGACGAGGGGTTGAGTGATGTACGTTCCGGTTGCGATGAAGAATGTTGCCATGTATTTTATTGGGTTTGTGAGGTGGTGAGGTGTGCGCGGGCGACCCTGTGAAAGGAGGAGGATGTAGCCGATGCTGGCGAGGAGGATGCCTATCATTGTGAAGGTATAACGATGCCTGGAAGATGTTAGTGTGAGAAAAAAAATGAGAAGAGGCGAGCAGATGGAGTTTACCTTAAGCGGTCTGAGAGCCAGGCTACGGAGAGGGTTACGACGGCGCAGACGGCATAGACGGGAATTGTGTGGAGTTGTGCTTGGCCTGGGTTGTAGCCGAAACCGTTGATGATCGTGGGAAGAAAGAAGGAGACCGAGAATCCAGAGGTGGAAATTCCGAGGTACATCAGTAAACTGCCATTGTCAGTAAACGAATATTAGCAAGTGGCAAAAGCTAACCCAGCCCAGATTTTCCAATCTTTCAAGATGCGGAAGAAAGTTGGCTTGTCTAGTCGATTCATTTTCGCAAATTCATTTCCCTTGTCTTCATTGAGACGGCGAGCCAACAAGTGCTTTTCTTCCGGAGTCAAGAATTTCGTATCTTCTGGCCAGTCGACAATCAACAATTTAGCAATGATTGAATATACAATGGTAGCAAGGCCTTCGATGACAAAAATCCTAGGATTCAAGTTAGCAGATTCTTATGGAGGATTTGTCACTGTACCATCTCCAACCAGAATAACCTCCAAGCCCATCCATTTTTACCAACGCGAAAGCCAACAGACCAGAGAAGGCTCCTGCAACGAACCCAGAGCAGAAAAAGAAGTTAAACCTCTTTTGCAACTCCATACGTTTGTAATAGAAGCTCATCAGATACACGCAACCTGCCAAAAGTCAATATCGAGATGAACGTAGGAGAAAAAAGAGGGTAATACCTGGGAAGGTACCAGCTTCGAAGATCCCAAGGAAGAATCGACAGACAACCAAACCAGCATAATTTGTTACAAATCCTTGGCACATTGCGGCAACACCTGAGAATATATTAGCAAAGCCTTGGGCGGCGGAAAATATTCATGAAGATGACATACCCCAACAGAAGGCAAGACCAGATAACCAAGTACTCGGTCTGAACTTCTTTAGTGCAATGTTTGAGGGAACCTTGAAGGAATTAGCTGGAACAATTAGTGAAAGACTGCTACACTCACTTCAAGCAAGATATATGGGATGAAGAAAATGAGCAAAGCGACATTGTATTGCGAGCCAGTAAGTTTCAACTCCTTCTGGAGGCCTTGGATCTTTGCGTTTCCAATATTGATGCGATCGAGGAAGGAGAGCATGTACAAGAAGAATAGAACCGGTGCGACTCTCAAATCAAGTTTTGATATGAGTTGTTTTTCAGCGACGGAGAGTTCTGCATTGACATTATCGTCTTTGAAAACGATGGGTTCCTCTTCGACAGAGTGGGTGGGTATCTTCTCGGTCTCCATGTCAGTAGAGTTCATTTCGATACCGGTTAGCGCCATAATTCTTACTTTCTTGTCGCGAAAGGATGCTCAGGTTCACAACGTGGGAAATGGATAAAGATAGAAATGGGGCGATTATGTAGAGAATTTCAGAGGATACATAGGACCGTACTAGCGCCAATTCATACGTGGGTCGCCAGATATCGGAGGGCCGTGAGTGGGCTTTGGAGGAAGACGATGGCGGCTTGCCATTGGCGTATGTGGTTGGCCGGCAATTAGTGAAACCCATCGTTGGAAATTCACTAATTTTTCGAGCAAAAAGAAAATTCTTCTGCCACCATATTTCCTGTCGGCCTTCTGAGGGGAAAGCCGATGGTGATTTCCTGAAGGAGGAGTATCGAGGAAGTTGAGGAAGTCTCCACGTTCACTACCGAACCTATCGGAAATTTCTTTTGACCTCAAAAATCGACAAGAAAAGAAAGGAGAGAATCCCCGTCCAAGATCTCCGGTGGCTTTGTCCAGATGACTAGGATATTTCGAAAGTAAAAAATGAGGGAATTTGATAGGTGGATACTAGAACAAAATCGCGACCTTGCATCAGTCAAGCCAATTCAGGATACACAAATCATCCGCGACCCGAAAATGTTACCGATAGACGCTGTAGAAAAAGCCACAAAACTGATTGGCGTTATTCGTGTCGCATAAATGACAGCCCTGCAACGGTTATTGAAAGTGCAAGACATCCTTTGTAGACCTCCGGCTCTCCTTACTGTGGGAACTATTGGAATAGCGAAGATCTTGTGATCCTTGGTCATACCACAGACCCCCTTACACAGAGTGGTCAAGCAAACATTGCAGGTATGCGCCTGCACGGAAAGACACTTCATGAAGAAAATGTACTCGGGTTGCGATTGGTGCTTGATATTGATCGAAGAGAAAAATATCTCAAGCGAAGAGCCGATCGGGTGTATCACAGAAACAATTCACCTTGTCTGCACCTTGGTAAAGATATCGGTTATAGATACTTAGAAGCCCCTCATCCAATTTCCAAGAGCACAAGAAACTTTCAAGTCGCAAAAATGACATTGTCATCATATGAAAGCAATGCTCTCCAGGTGCAAGTTCCGGCAGTTGTGTTCTCGGTTTTATGCCCTTTGATCGTTGCTCTTCGGATATGGGGTCGAACTCGTGGTGCAGTCAACAACATGGGGATTGACGACTGGACGATTCTGGGATCCTTAACCTTTGGCATATTAGTTTCCGTCCTTATGCTGGCTTGTAAGCCCCCATGTATGCACAGGAAGTGCTTGTCTAACAATGGTTAGCATGCGATTATGGATTTGGAAAGCACATAACAACTCTTACCCCCAAGAATAAGAAGATGGCACTCAAGGTACTGTCCGACGTCAAGCCTGGTGCTCCAAGCAAGCTAACCTCCTCGAGCTGTTCTACGTAGCACAAGCATTCTACAAACTCAATATCAACCTCACCAAAGCGTCTATCTTGTTACTGTATCTCCGAATTTTTGTTCAGAAACCCTTCCATATTCTCTGTTGGATACTCCTCGGAATCGTATCTAGCTATGGTATTGCTTCAACTGCAGCTGCGATCTGGCAGTGTCATCGTACGTTGATTGAACAATTTGGAACCCAGTATTGTGAGGACTGACAACATTAGCAATTCCGCGAGCATGGGATAAATCAGTAAAAGGGACGTGTATCAATATCACAAAAAATTGGTTTGCCAATGCAGGATTCTCCATCGCGACCGATATTCTCATACTCGCGCTGCCAATGCCCGTGATATATTCTCTGAAGTTGGCAACACCGCACAGAGTAGCTCTGGCTCTTGTCTTCGCACTGGGGGGATTGTAAGTCGTGCCAAACACCCCGGGTACCGGAAACTAATTTATATCAGCGTTGTGATTACGAGCGTATTTCGAATGACGACCCTCAGTTTTTCTACCACCAGCCCAGATATTACATGTACGTCCTCCAAACTCCATGGAATACACACTGACTGATACCATCAGACGATATCGCATCTTCAATGTGGACGATAATCGAATCGAACATCGGCATCATTTGCGCTTGTCTCCCAATGTGTCGAGCTCCATTCAGAGTATTACTGTCACCACTCTTCCCGATGAAAGATAGGACGCATATTCCTGGCGAAGAAATATCCTCCTCTGGGCATACAGGAAAGAAGGAATGGGTCACCACATCCACAACCGCGAATGATGTTGAGCTAGCCAAGATGACACCAGAACGGAGTGGGAGCGAGGAACATATTCTGCATAAGGCTTGAAGTGGAAGAGACTTGGAGCAAATTTCGTTGAATCTCTCAAACAATGTACTTCTAGAGGCTGGCCTCTCACTTGATGGTGGATTCGACGATGTAGCTGTAGTAATCTAATAATTCCAAATTCAAGAAACCCGAAAAACAAAAGCAAACAAACCAAATCGTGAAGCAACAGAGAGGCCGTTGGACTCGTTTCTCCGCCCATTTGGGCAGCAGAGGGGAATGCGTTCGCAGATATTGGAGGAAGATGGTGTTGGGTTGGAGGAGAACACAGCGCTCGGGGTTGATGTCAGCCCCCGGCAGCATACTGACTGTAACAACAAAATCACCACATCGCCCTACCACTTCGACGACACTTCGTTTCGGCAGAAATAATGCGATCCATTGCGCCGCAAACGTGGACTTGAAGGCGCGACAAAAAGGCAGTAGATTGAGACGCGTTTCCTCCCCTTATTATGGCACAGAATGACGGCTAACCACCATGCTTTGCTTCAGGCTTCCCCATGATATGCGAACTCGACAGAAGCAGCCGATAGCTCTTTCAGCTCGGCTGGGGCAATGAACAAGACCGGGGGCTCAGAATACACGAAGAGGCTGTGTATGCGGAAGATAATGGATGGAAATGGCACGAAGAATCCGAGTCCAACTTCCCAGAGTCAAATGGACCACACCATTGCCCTCACGAGTTCGAAGGAACGTATTCGATAACGGAAGAGAACCCCCAACAATGTTGTCAATAACATTGGTGGAAGTCACAAACACCAGACGTGGACCTGGTGGCTTCGCGCATGCGCATGCTCAGGAAAACAACATCGTCAAAGCTGGCATCGGATTTTGTTTGGAGTCCTTCCCAATCACCGAGGGGGATTGAGCAACCTGTGTTATGGATTCGCCGATAAGCCTTCCGAAAACACATACTCCACACATCTGACATGAAAGCCATGAGGACTTTCTAGAAGTAGCCAACCAAAAAAATCCCCTTTCCACCCTGCAAGTGCGTAGAGGAGTGATTGAGAGATCCTACCAAGTGGTAGATCACCCCCAGAATACAAATGGCTGCTAAATGGGGAGGAATTAATCACAACCGTCTGAAGCTTTTTGCTCTAATTCAATTACCCAAACCGTCTTGCATATTGATGTTAATTCAACAGCTATGCGACGAACGATAACGGGCGCTCTTGTATATCATCCCATTGGAAATCCCAAAAACCAAGAATTTTGTTTTCTTTCAGAAACGATTTAACTTCAGCCCTCAGTGTCCTCCTAACATTTGAACTAGTAACCGTTAGATAAACCCCACCTTCCCCACCTGATCACGCAAGCGCAAGGATATATATTGAAGAACGAAGAGCATATCCAGATTGCCGGAATTCTTATGAAATCAGTGGTTATTATATGCTTTCAATTCCCAACAAACAATTGATGACGAGTCGATTTCGATGGATCGCACTGTTACCAAACTTATCAATGGCATCTGCTACAAATCAACAGCTTTCTATTCCCAATACACACTCCTTTCATCCTATTTCCAATACTTGGCCTCACATTCTTCATAGATGGGAGCGAGCCTGCGCGAGGAAGTTTTTTTTTACGAGCCAAGCAAGCTTGGCCACAAGACGCCAAGGTAATTTAATTCAGTTCTGGGTATTCTCTCCTTCTTGATTGTGCTCAACCCCGCATCATTAATACTCTTCCAGAAGGTCACAAGAAATTTGGCATTCAATACATCATATTCGCGATAAGCTGCCCTATCGCGAGTATTTGCCCCTCATGAACTTTTTTCATATTTAACCACAGCTTCCCAAAAACGTCTACTATTTCGCACGCTCTTCTACTATCAAGATGAAGCTCCTTCAATCATTTTCCTTGGGCGCAGCATGTCTGTCTGCCTTGGCAATTGCAACGCCTTCCGGTCCGGTTCCTTCATACAATGAACCGCGTTCGGGGCCCAAATTTGTCACTTCTAGGAATCTGCAGAACGACATCACCGAAAAGGCGTGCGTATACTCAACAAGTATACTCAATTAGCTGCTAACGATATCAGGCTGATGAAAAATCTCAAGAACCTAGAGAAAATTGCTCTAGCGAATGGTGGTAACCGGGCATTTGGTTTCCCAGGTTATGCCGCGTCTGTCGATTTCATCGCTAAGCGCCTCGAGAAATTGTCGGAGACATCGACATTCTACCTTCAAGATGTCCCAGGTCTTTTTACCCAGGTCACCTCAATCTCTTTTGTAGTTGATAGTGTGAGCTACTATGTCTTTGGATTGACATACTCGCCATCTACTAGTGCGGAAGGATTGACTTTGCCGCTTGTTCATGGACCTACTGGTGCTGTGGGTTGCACCGTTGAAGGATACGCTGGTTTGAATGTCACAGGCAAGATTGTACTTGTTGAACGAGGTACTTGTCCAACGGGAGGGACTCTTGCAGGTCGGATAAGACCAGCCGCTGCAGCTGGCGCCGTAGCAGTTATCATCTATAACAACGTGAATGCCCATGTTACTGGTGGAACTTTGTCAGCTCCCGATCCCGCAACCCTTGTTCCGGGTGGATTCATTGATCGTGTTGATGGGCTTGCGCTTGTTGAGAGACTTTCGGCTGCCGAGGAAATCACAGCATTTTTCCAACAGACTCAAACCATTGAAACCAAGATCACGACAAATGTCATTGCAGAGACTAAGGGCGGAGATCCAAATAATGTTGTTATGGTACGAGAACCTTCCCCAAACACACAAAGCGGCTTACTGACTTATTTAGCTTGGTGCTCATCTGGATGGTGTAAGAATAACCACCTCAAGGCTAAAATCTAAAATCCGAGATACTGATAATTATAGGTTCAAGCTGGTCCTGGGATAAATGATGACGGTAGCGGAACCAGTCTGATCCTAGAACTGTTCACAGCCATCAACTCCTACCAAACCAATGTCAAAGTACGCGCTGCGTGGTGGGCTGCTGAAGAAAATGGTCTGGTTGGATCAAGATACTACACTTCCCAACTCGATTCCGCCAACGTAACCAACCTCCTCGCATACCTAAACTTTGATATGGTCTCCAAAGGATACTTCGGGGTTTTCGATGGCGACGGATCGACCCACGGATTAGCAGGACCTGCCGGAAGCGATGTAATCGAAAAACTCTTCGTCGACGACCTAACCAGCAAAGGATTAAACGTCACACCAGCTGTGTTCACCGGTGGAAGTGATTACGTTAGTTTCATGGAAGTTCTGAAGAAGCCAATTGGCGGTTTACACACAGGAACCGGTGAAGCACAGGATCCGTGTTATCATCAAGCGTGTGATACATATGCAAATCCTAATGCTACGGTGATTACTATTAATGCTAAAACTGCGGCTCATGTTTTAGCTAATTTGGCGATTGATGGTGTCGAGCTTCTTCCTAAAGCTGCTGCGGAGTCGAGAAGTGAGAAGGTTGGGGAGATGGAAGTTAGAGGGGTTGAGTGGACTGTTGCGGAGGAGGGACAGGAAGGACATAGTGGGTCTTGCGGTCATGATATTTGAGGGGGTTTATGATTGAAACGGCCTTGGTAAAAAATAATGTATCATTGCGATTTGTGTAATTCGGTAGTCATGAGAGTGAATTATGAAGTTTGTAGATCGATTAAATAATATTACTCGAAGAGTTCAGGACTATTAAATGCATACTCGGTATGAGTCCTTGGTATCGACTGCATTGGAAGAAAATATAAAAAACCTTTAAAAATACTCTGGATGATTAATGAACTGTCCCTTTTAATTGTTCTAAAGCTTCTTGGACGATAATCTTACTTGAATTTGAACATCAGTTATTATATTTACTCAGAAGAAAGCCTGTTTCTCTTACATACAAAATGTCTGTAGGTGAACTGACATCAGAATATTCTGCTAAAATGTAGTTATGCAGTAAGAATTGACATTGATTCAATTTAATGCACTGAATTCACCCAATTGAAACATTTACTCTTTGGGAAGCCCGGTGTCCAACTTCCTCGTAACATTGTCGATCCATCCATCTTCAACCAGCTTCTCCAACACCTCCTTTCGATCTCCGATATCAAGCATTGCATCCAAATCCTCATCGCCATCAAATGGTTTCCAACTATAGACCCCAACCTCCCTCTTATCCTTCTCGTCTACAAAATCCGTAAAATCCATATTTGCTATCTCAAGGTTCACAGCAATCACCCCAGCGTGTTCAAACGGAACCCTCATAGTCCTCAACTCACTTACCAGATCCCCCGGCCCCGGCTGCCCCTCAATCGGTAAACATGGTTCGCCCACTAGGCCATGGTCTTCATCCTCGGAATCGCACTCGGGGGGGTCCCAGACGTGGCGGGAAGTAAGCAAACAAGTCGAAGTCTCGAGACCCTTTTGATCGATGACGATCCAATTGCTGGGGTCTATGTTTAGGGACTGGAGAGTTCCCTTGTTGGTTTTCATGAATGTTTTTACATCTTCGGCGGAGAAGTTTGCGAAGTCGTTTTGTTCTGGTACTTCGGTAACTGGGGGCATGAGGGTCCTGGCGGTGATTTTTGAGGGGTCGGTTGAGCGGATGAAGATCCAGTTTTGGTCTTCGGCTGTCTCTGGACCTTCGTAATCTCGGAGGAGGACGATCATTTTATTGAAATTCTCAAGTTGTTAGGTTTTTGCTTTAAAATTGGGAATACTTGGGCCAGTATTACTTGAACCCCCTCAGCTAATTTTCAGCTCCTTTTTCGCTTCTATACCACCCCCCTTTTCTCACTACTTTCACTCATATATAATACAATTTTGGGTGTTTTTATATGAAAAGTAGTAGAAATTGAAGCTCTATCCCTGGAAGTTATTATCCCCTCTATGCTTAACCACCTTCTTAAGAGTCTTTTTAAGATTTATAATCACCTTATCTATTACTGTCTAAGGAACCCGGTTCTACTCCTCTATCTATATCTACCTTATTCTTAGGTTAGACTTTTCTCTTACGTAGCTAGACCCTTATATACCTCTATATCTGCTCTATTGCGTTTATATCAGGTGATTGTATAGGGTAAAGAAGCTGCTAGACAGAATAGTAGTATAATACCTCTTTAATTACTCTATAAGAGTATAGGCTAGCATTATCTATAACTAACGCATCTTCTTTCCTCTTCCTAGCTTACGTAGTTCCTTATACTAAGGAATAAGGAATGGCTTAAGATACCCCTTATAAAGCCGGTACTAATCCACCCCCCCTTTACCCCTGTCCCCTCTCTTATATGCCTGTTTATATAGGAAATTGTGTAATTGTACCCTCTTTCCAGGTACTCTCTAGCCTCTACTAGCCCAGTAGTCCTCCTTTGCTTACTCCTGCCAATTAAATTCCCTCTCCGCGAGGTATAACTATTGCGTGTTAGCCTCGTCTAAATGCGCCTCTGCGTCCTTAACTTCTTATGTTGTTTCTAGGTCGTACATATGGTAAGGACCAAGGCTGGAACCTAGGCAGATTGCTCTAAAGAACTGACCATCTGAATACCTCTTAACTGTCTCTAATCGTACGTCTTTGTAGTAGTACTCGTCCTTCTTCTGCTAACACCTATCTAGACCGTCGTTAAGTTCTATACGTAATACTATAGCGTCCATAAACACAACTTAGGAGAGGTCTATATTGAGAAGTATCTTAGCTAATTTAACTCGTTGTTTTATAATAACTAGAGTAAGTTTAGGCTTAATTCCTCTTATAAATAAGTAACCAGCATCGTATAAGGCTTGTTAAAAGAAGGATTCTAAGAGGTTCTTACTCTTGTCGACGTTGCCCCAGAGACCGAGATCGCAAAGGTGTGTAATATTAGTCTTCCGGCGCTCGTCTCTATCCCTTATAACCTTGTCTATAATACGTTGGCGTAACTCCTTGGTAAGCTTAATAGAGGGGTGTCCACGAGGCTTAGATTTAACGTTGGAGGGTATATCAAGATATTGACCCCTTGTATTTCCGTTCCGAGTACGTGCAGCGTTCTTCTTAGCCCTCCTTCTAATATCCCTTACACCATCTTAAGAAACAGGGTAGGACTCGTCTTCTCTGCCTGCCCATATGAGTGACTCTTCCTTGTTGGTATTCTGTCTAATTCTGCTAACAATTATAGTGCGTTGCCAGACAGGGACCTCACGGCGTGTAGACTTGTATATGCGTGGGGCACGCCCCTTTGATTTTCTTATTTTTTTTTGGCTATTTTGGTGTTGTAGTTGTTAATTAATTGTGAAGTGAAAAGTAGGGGTTTGGGTGGTGATCCCTTAGTTTTGGTGCTAAAAAAGTGGTGACGAGCTGAAGAGGGTTCAAGTAATATTAGCCCAAGTAGGGTGGTATTGACCTTGAGACTACAATACTCCGCTGTGATGAATACCGCACAACTCATGATTGCTGAGTTTGTTCCAATTTCGTTCTTGTTGGGCTTGGTTGCTGTTGAAAATATGCAAAGAGCTTGACATTCAAGGAGCTATCTAGGCTGGCTACTTATAGCCAAAAAGGACGCTAGCTAAGCGAGTAGGCATGTGACCAGTAAACAAGAGACTATTCACTCTTGCAATAGTTGCTTTTTAATATGTTGCTGTTGAGGGAGAGAGGAGGGTTTATATAATTTGGAGGTGTTGTAGGCACCCAGCTACGCTTGACGTGAAACCAACAATTGGGGTTGAGATCATTCGCCCTGGCGTACTCTCTTCCACTGCAGTTGCTTAACCGATATTTCGGAGGATGGATAACAAACAAAGTTGATTCGAGTAGAGACTGCTTAAATTCGTAGTTGAATTATTTCTAGGTGTGATTGGTATTTGTAGCCTAGAAATATGCAGGCTGAAATTACGTAGGTGGATTTAAAGTGGGGAGAGTGTTAGGTTGATTTTCTTGGCTGTGAGAACTGCCTAAAACTTCCCTGCTAGACCGAAAATCATCTACTAATTTCTCTTTATTTAAAAGTTTGTACTTTTGTTCAACTTATAAGGTCTGTTAAAAAGGTACTATAAACATTCCATAATAAATTATATGATACTATTGTACAAGCGTTCCGTAAACAAAAATGCAAACTAAATTTCAAAATAGACCCAAAGATTTTCCAAACAACTTTCTACTCCGAATTCCCCTTGAACCGTGAGCCACGAGGAGTTGGAACTGTCTGGTTGCTTTGTTAGGTCCAAAAATTCAGCAAGAACTGCGAAATCTATAGTTCTTACCAAGGGCGAAGAAGAGTTCTCATGCGTCACCACCCTTCAATTTCCCCAAACAGAAGGCAGAATTGGAAGCATCGTATCAGTATCCGTTATTCCAGTCCTTCATGTAGACCCACCCTATTCATCGTTAGTAATATCCCTAGCTTAAATTCGGAAGACACCTACTAGCTTGATTATCTAGACAAAGATCGCCCATTTTTTTCACCATTTGGTTAAGCTCTTCTCTGGAACATGGGTTTCTTCCACTAGTATAGTTACATATATACGCGGCGGCACCACCAGCGATAGAGTAAACTCCTATGGTGTAAACATCTTTGCCGCTTCCGGTCCCACAGAAAGAGCCCAGCTGATCTACAAGATTTGTGAGGGTTGCAGTTTTGCATCTTTTACTGGAAATCGGGAGGGTGGCGCTGGTTACGGCTGGCTTTTCGTTCAAATCTCGAGAAATGACATCGTCGACCAAGTTGCCTTCAGCGTCTGTACTGACAACATATACACTATCTGTCTGGTTTTGGGGAATGTCGAAACCTTGACCGATGACGGGATTGGTGAGGCTGGTAATAGTACCAGGGACGAGGAAAAGTTTGGCGTGCATGGTAACATTTTTGGCAGGATATGATAAGAAATTAGTAGAGGAGATTTAAAAGACTTGGAAGAGAGAATTTCTTGTGGATGGAAAGCTTGATAATATAGACTCTTTGTAGTAAAGTGAATATCGATATTTGTTCGGAATTCTAGTCTTAGCGTGAGCCCACGCAAAACAAGCCAAAGACTTCATCTGACTCCAAACATAAACATCAAATTAAGCTCCAGTGGTCCTGAGATGCCTCTTAGATCTCGATAGATCTGGCGCACAGTCAGAAACAGTTAGGAACGAATTTAAATTTTGGTTGGGGAGGGGGGGGAGGGGGAGTGTATGATCGAGGCTTAGTCCACTCATTTGATCCTCGCTTAAATCCTACGGCTTACTACATACATCTCGTAATCTTGCTGGCCTGTAAGGTTTCTAGTGACGCAGCCGCGTACCAATCATATGAACGCAGTCAGCACTGACTATTCCTCGAAAGCTTGATGAAGCTTATCCCCCCAGGTCCTCCGGGGTACAGATACACCTTTGTGGGAGGTGGGGCGTTTTTAAGGCTTAATTGGTTGGAAGGTGGGTATATTTGATGGTATCAACCTCTATATTGTACGCGCACTTGACTAGGATTTTTGGATTAAAAATCTGGAAATGCACCCCACTCCCACAAAGGTGCACCTGTGCCCTGGGGATATTCATTCCTTGACTTTTTGATTGGAAAATTCGAAAGACCAGAGGTTCATATTGCCACATTAGATCAAAAGCAGCAGCCCCTTTATCGTAAGGAAGGCTATGGCCCCAAAAGAATTAAAAATAGTCTGGTACGGGACGTCATTTCTGTTGATTCCTCACCATCTTTTTCAACTAATTGGCTTCAGTTTCATAACTTGAAAAGTCGTTGAAAATTTCTATATTTATCGTCTCTGTAAGCGCGAATTGCAGTGGCTTTATAGACCAGGTCAAAGCAAGTGCTATTCTATTTAAGGGTTGAATCACCCCTTACTTTTACTCTATCATTAGCAACGAACATACCTCTTTTCTCTATATTTAATCCCACTCATGGCTGGCCCTGATTTCTTTACTCTCTTTGAGATGTATAGTCTTGTCCCCTTAGTCTTACTTTCAATCTCGTCTTGTGTTCAGTCAAGAGCCGTGGCGATCGATTCGGAACTGGCTCGACCTTCGACAACCGTGACAGAACAAACCTCGTTAGTGACTGTTGTTAAGTGAGGAATTGCTCCCTCCACTCCAGCGGGTACTACCCTCAAAAAGGTCACTATCAACTGTTTTTCAGATAACCCAGGGGCCGAATATCTCGAGGACATTTGCAATATAGATTGCTATGCACATCTCTACCTTGAGAGAACCTATGTCTTGTGAACACTGGGATGTTGAATACGGGCAGACTAACCTATTTATAGACAATACATGAAGGAAAGTAGCCACCTAACAGAGGTAAATCTTTTTAATACCCCCTTTTCTAAGGTTCTTCCCGACAATAAGAATACTCAGGTGCCAAGGTGTCGAAGATAAGGATACATCGAGATTACAGTCGGCAATCAGCCTATCCATTCAAAAGCCCAGGCCAAGAGATGACGGACAGTGCCATACGTCGTGCTGGATCTCTCTATCAAAGTGCTTAAGAGCCTCCATTTGCCTCTACTTCTCAAGGCGGGAATGGCCAAACAGACCCATCATGCTTCATTCTGGATGGGCAATCTCATCTCAGCCCAGCAAATAGCTCAATTTTAAGTATCAATAGCAGTAATTTATCCTCGTCGGTAGACTCGCTCAACCCGGGTTCTCATTTTAATTTGTCATCTCCAAAAGCTAAGTCCGCTCCAATAAGGACGACCCAAGGAAAGAACTCACTTAAATGCCTTTCTACTGATAGTATCTCCAGGTGGAGTTGCGATCGTTCCAAGCACCAAAATACACTAGGTCTTCCACCAAGTACCTCAACCCTCACCATCAAATAATCTCCATTTTCCTACATTTATCCTCCCCAAAGGCCTTCCCATACATGACACCATGCAAATAACAATCCCCATTGGCCTCCCACTTACCATCTTTCTTTCTCAAAACAAGCGGAATCTTCGCCCCTTTCACCAAGACAACATAATCATCAACTTTCACCTCCTTATGCCCTAACCCCACATAGCCACTTTTCGTCCTAAAAATCCTACGATAAGTCCTCAATAAATCATTATCACCCAAAGTCTGTTCACTCTGTCGATACCCAAAAAGATTTTTGATGAGTGCCAAAAGAGCCATAGCGAGGAGGAGAAGTACCATCATTGATTTGTATATCCATTCGAAGTAATCGAGACGCAGAACATGAAGGCGGTTGAAAAAACGAATACAGGTTTCAATGTCGCTATTTGGTTTTGATGGGTTGTCCGGGTTGAGACCACCGTTGATGACTTGCTGGTAGACGGCCACCATCTTCTCTCCGTTGAAGTAATCTTCTCCGCGTGGTACTTGAGCTATGTTTTTCCAGTTACTGAGTACGCGTACTTCGTCACAGAAAAGGGGGAAATAAGAGAATAGCGAACGTAATTCCGACTTTTCGTACCCGGAGTAAATCATTCCTACTTCCGAAATTTCATCAATTATTTGACCCTGAACAATTAGAGTATTGTCATCCCCGATTTCCAACTCGCAAGAATAATCTGGGGTTGTTTTAAACATGCATTTTTCCGGCGTATTGAGACCGTTGTATCGGATTGCGCGCGGGGGATCGCTTAGACTCCAATCCGGAACCCATGACGGAAGACTTTCTGCCCCTGATTGATGCGCTTTAGATATGATAGTTGCGCTGAGAATGTCCAAGTTCTTATCATGTTGGATGATTTTCTTTGCCACGATGGTAAATAGTTCTTCAAGAGGCAAGTTATAATCAACACCAAGACCCAACTCGTCTAATTCCCTCTCATCGCACAGCCCCAATAGCGCGTATATTTTATCACGGGGGTTCGTTGCCATAGAAGGACGATGGCGGGAGAGCAAAACAGAAAGCTTCCTGTCGCTCTCACCGCCCTTTTCTATGGCTTGACGAGAAGTTTGAAGGGCGACGAAATTCTGAGGCAGTAATTGTCGATACATGTTGAGTGCCCCAATTTGAATAGCATAATTGAAAGCCTTCTCAAGTTCGTTCCATGTTGGATTAATCATGGATGAGCCACAGAAAATCCACGCATCTGGTGCCAATGCAACTTCTTGTATGATCCACACGCGTTGGAAATATACTCTTCGCATAAGATAGACGAGAGAAGTGTAGGCGCGGTCGTACATTGGGGGCACGCCCGGGACATTGGACCCTCGAAGTTCTTTAGCGTGATTCTCAAGATCTAGACTTTGTTCATCGAAGGCTTTAGATAGCTGCGAAACAAGGTCAAGAGCAACCCCACTCTCATCCGCCTCTTCCCCCAACCAAACATGCACACTCTCACAACATCGATAAATCTTCCTCATAATACTCACCTGGTAATTCCGCTCTCTTATAGCCTCCTCGTCATTACCCTGATTAATGCAAATAGCATCCACCCAAATCTTCCTCGGAATATTATTATATCGCAAGCGCCTAAGTGCAGAGTGAAGATTTGGTGTAACAGAAAAAGACGCCTGATTGATTTCGATATCGCAGGATGTAGTTTGAGTACCCCAGCAATATGATAGTGCGTCGTAGGATACGTCGCAGTGGGTGTGGAGAGGAGTGTGATAGAGGCTGCATATTATTTTTGAGGAATAAGTTGTGGTGGGGTGAATGACGAGGATGCGGATCATGTCCATGCCTTCTTTGTAATTTGGTAATTGCTTAATGATATCTGGGTGATGCAGTTGGAAATAGTGGTGAGTGGGATAAACTGAAGTGATATCCGTCGTAAGTTCTCGTTCTCGGGACTGTGGTAGACAGATACTATTAATTTGATGTTAGGAAAAGTTGAAGTCTAAAAGGCGCTGTTGAATGTTAACAGAGATATAGATGACTTACCGTTTTGAGCGTGGAATCTGGGTGATTGGGTGTTCAACCCTTCGTTGTGGATCTTTAAATGGAACAGTTTCTGCGTTGCTTCCATCCAATTCTGTCTGATGTCGAAAAGCAAAATCCACCATCTCCACCATATTCCCTTGATATTGATTATAGACTTTCTTGTAAAGAGCCCAGTCTGCAACTTTGATAAAGAGCACGGACAGAGAACTAGCTGCAAAGACCAACTGCTCATATTCCATTCCCAAAAAATGAAGCTCCGCAGCATTTCCGGAAGTAAAGATACGAAACATATCAAAAAAGCCCCGGATCCAGCCTAAAAAGCTGACAACCACCAGAAATAGAGAGACAAAGACACCTACTATAAGTAGAAGCCCAAATTCCCAAGTTAATAGCTGCATAGTACCCGTTGAAGCAGTTTGGAGATTCATGATAGGTAATGGAACGTGCCGCCATAGACGCAAAAAGTGGAGACGACGTCGGGAGATATCTTGGAGACTGTAATATGTGGCTACAAGTGTCCATAGGCCCATCGTAAAGTATATTCGAGCTGTGGAGCGCTTGATCCACTCGTAGGGCCATAAAAACTTCCAGAGTCCGACTTGAATAATCGAGGCGTTCGCGGATAAACCGAGAGCTGAAATCCTAGTCTCGCAATACATTAGAGTAGCCGCTGAAACAAACGCCGTTACCCAGTAAACCATGGTCCGGGAGGGCGATTTGTAGCCTTGTAATGCATCGCCGAGTTGGTTTTCGTCCATACCTTTCAGTACACTGACACCTAGTCCAGCGTACAGCGCGGCAACACACCGACGAAGATAAACAGTCTCCTCGTCAAAACTCGGGCCAGCTGAGCTATTAAGTCTCGTCAGGCGTAGTAGACAGTCGAGCATTGTAAGATATATATAGCCGAGTATAAATACATCGCTAGCTTTGGAGATATGGTTCACGATATTGGTGAGCCATGGTTTGAGGTCAAGAAGCTGTTCGTTGTGACGAGCACAATTCCTGGAACGAAATGGCTTGTTCGTCATTCTCTTCTGCTCTAGTTTGAAAGAAAAGCTTTGCGTTGATAGTATTGCCTTCGTTTTGGTGCGGCCGACACATGGAAGATCTCCATCATCTGACTGCTTGAACTTGCGCTTGGTGGAGATTTCTGGTGGGATCTCGGTTTCATCTTCTTTCGAACACTTTAACTCCCTTCCGCCTTCTGACTCTTTTTCCTGCGCTATCTTCAATAATTTCCTTCGTTCTTCTAGTCGTTCCTTCAACATTGAATCGCCTTCTTTCTTGAGTTTTCTCTTCCCGTCCAAATCAACTTGGAACGCCATAAACAAGAGGTCCAAAACAAAATCATAAACCCGACAAGAAAAGAAGGTTAGGATCGTGAATGCCAGCCAAACCCCAGGTCCATACAGGCGTTGCATGATGACCCTCAAACTCCCGTGACCAAAAGCGTGAGCAAGACGTATCCATGTGGGCAGAAGAAATAGCAGAAGTAGGTAGATTGGCCCAAGAATCCATTCGGGTGTGATGAGGAAAACACATAGTCGAATCCACGAAGGTCGGGTAATGACACAATATACCAAAGTCCCAAGAATTATACTACCAAACAATGTGAACGTTGACCTTCGAGCACAGAAACATTCTATGGAGCTGGGTATATACCAATTCGCTGCGTCGGTTTTCCTCCATTGAGTCCGTAGGTGGAAAACAGGAAGACATAGTTGTGTAATGTAATACAATACGATGTCGGTTCCGCGTAAAGTTCTAACTTTTCCGATCTGGAAGTTGGTTTGTCGTAACAACGGTACGGGAAAAAGAAACCATGGTCGAGTCTTTGCAAGTTGGGAAATAGTTGGTATTGCAAGCTGCAGCTTCATCGCCCTCTCACGATTTATCTCCCCTATTTTGCAAAGAGGATCTCCAGCCGCGCAAAAACATTGTCGAGGAGCGATGCCTTGACCGGACGTGGTTGAAGCCATCCTGATAGCAGGTGTGAAGAATCGCGTTCATGATATGCTTCGGTGGTTACAAGAGAGGACGGATGCCTGGTTTTTATAATGTATCTCGATGTTGAGTTTCAATAGCGAGCTGAGGAAAGTGGCTGGCTGAGTATCCCTGCTTTGGTGGTGGCTGGTGGAATAAGAAAAAGGCTGCATGTGATAGCCCCTCAAGCAAGTCAGAATGGAAAATCAGGCAAAACATACTAAGCACTTTACGAAGTACTACTAGAACCTTTCTTCAATCTAACTAT
Source organism: Calycina herbarum (assembly GCA_001414485.1). Lineage (NCBI taxonomy): Eukaryota > Fungi > Ascomycota > Leotiomycetes > Helotiales > Pezizellaceae > Calycina > Calycina herbarum. Next base: position 87,577 of record LLEY01000150.1, on the reverse strand, counting down.
TTCTTAAAGTAGTAGCAAAAGCAGGTCTGGATTGTATTACTTTCGAGAGTAGAACCTCGCTTAACTAGAATATATGACAACTCTTCTCTCTAAACAGTACTTTACATCCTATACTAATAGCTATTTATTCCAGCCTTTTAGAATAATTGTTTTTAGAGATATGTTCCTTCTATATAACATTATAATATAGTTTATCAATTATCTTTACTTAAGAAGTTTTAAATAATAGAATCGAATAAATGAAGCTACAGAATTAATATAGTTCCGAAAGAGTTCTTATAGTTAAAGAAAAGAAATTTCTAGCATACCTGTGTTTGCTGAAGTTCTAACTCAATTCTTAAGCTGTCATGGCATTGTAATACCAAGTGTGTAAGAAGTTTAAAAGAATAGATAAAAAATCGAACTATCTTTCAATAATAACACAACTCTAAGAAATTCTCCATGAAATGTGCATGAGAGATCAACTCCGCCCCTCACTATCACCAAACCCTCTCAACCACAAAAGCCAAAATCTCAACCCTCCGCCGACCCTTAACACCACTCTTTCTAACCAGCCAACAGCAAGTCAGACCAAAGACTCTCCAAAATACCAAAACAAAGTCATTTGCCATTAATTTTAAACTACCAGAAACACATTTATTCCGAGTTTCATTCTCAAGTTTCTCCCATCATCATTTATACTGCAAAGTCTTTGTCGAGGGCGACACGACCTCTGGGCAGTCTGACTAGAGTAGAGCCTTCCCTTCTTACCATCCGCGAGGCAGGTAGCGTGGGTTTACTACTTTTCCACGCCTGGATGTTCTGTGTCGGACGGGAAGGAGAGAACCTAGCAGTCTCTAGGTAGATTGTCAAAATTAAGTCTGCTGTCGATCCCGGAGTAGAAATCCATGATCGCGAGCTCTCAACTCTCATGTCCCATCTCAACCCCTGTAAACGAGAGTTGCTTTCCTTTCGACGAAGTAACTAAATTCGCGCTACCCTGACTTGAACGAGAAGGGAAGGCATGATCACCAGCCCACCCCTAGAGTATAAACACCGGTGAGTTGAAAGAAGACCATCTCGTCCTTTATTCCCTCAGAAGTACCAGTCATCCAGGACTATGTCCCCCACCCACAAAACCGATCCCTCCAGCCAGTCGCCCACAAATATACTCAACGCGTGGCTACTTGCTCTCTAGTCACCCCAAACCCCAAAATATCGATATATCTAAACACCTTACCTAACTCCATCTTCCTTTCAAAAGCTTCGCATAATACCTTGCTATCGTGCTAGCAACCCCTAGCAAGTAAAGAAAACTAAGAACGCACGCAGACTTACCAGGCATTCATCTCCGACCATCTTGCGTTCCCCCATTCCCTTCCCTATCCTGATCTCAGTCTCCCAAAAAAAAACCCACAATTCGGTCGATGACCCCTAGGCAAAGTCCGAGGTTTATGTTCAGGCCCTTCCGTCGCATCGCAGGAGGAAGTCGCGACTGGGGTTGGCCTCGATGAATTAAGCTTAGGAGAACAGGTCAAGGTCGTTCCTTCCCCCACTTGACCTCGACCTCTTGCCTAAACCCAACCAGACACAGGACCGAAGTCGCTCTTTCCTTCTGGTTTGAAACAAGTGACTCGACATCGAGAAGGCACGACCCCCGCTCAACCCCTCTAAAATATAGCCTCGCCGCAGAACAGAAATGGAAACAGGAAGACGCGAGGAGCGCCCCTTCAAATTTAGTCACCCACCAACGAACTTCTAGTTCAGAATGAGTTAATAAGTAGATAGATGAAATATAAGGAATTATAGGTTCACCATACCCCAATTCAACACACCACAAGCAAAAAAGAAGAAGGTGCCCGCCTTTCTAAAAACATTAAATTGGTATCAAAAATCGAGCTGTCCGCTTTCAAGACTCGACGGCCACCCTACCAACCCCAATTCTAGAAGTAGGCTTAACATGTGATGATGTACTGCTGTATCTACCAAAAACCAAACTATCGCTCATTCATGAAGAAAAATCCCAAAGATGCTCGCAAAAAAAAAAAAAAAAACGTCGCTAGACACTGACCCCAAAAATACCCCTTACCCCTCGTATCAGAATCCTCTCTCCGATCTCCTTCCCCTCCATATGTAAAAAAAAGAAGAAAACACCATCTAATATTTATAAACCGGCGCCTTACTCTTCGGAGGAGGAACACCATATCCATCCTCCAACCCCCCATTCCTCTCCTCACGAACGGTACTGGGACCCGCCGCAGACATAGATGCAGTTCCTACAGCATTTTCCTGTCTCCCGACATAACTCTCCGTTTCCCTAAAACCCGGATGGTAAGGTTCGATACCTAATCGATCATTGAATTGTCCCGTCATTTTTTGAGGCTGGTCTTTAGGAAATGGCGGATTCTTAGGTTTCTCCTTTGGGTCCGCAAAAGGATCTTCCTCGTCATCTACGCCTGTTGGGGCGTAATCACCCGGCGGTGGGACTTGTGGTGTATCCGCAACCGCTTTTCTCGATGCTCGATTCGGTGGTGGTCCAGGCGGAGGCGCAAATCCGGAATCCGTTCGTTGGGGTGGAGTATTAGATTGACTGTTATTTCCCGCCGCTTGTCTCGCCGAAAGAACAGCTCGTTGATGTAAATTCATAGCTTTATTTAATTGCTCGTTTGTCTCGATTAGAGTTAACATTGTGTCGTTGTCTGGTGCTGGGTTCTCGGCTATCATGTAGGCTTGGACGCTTCTGCTTGCGCTCTGGCACCTATCTGCAAATTCGCGAACGAGTTCGTTTTGGAGGAATTCGGAGGGTGGGGTGCTTTGGACGGTTTGGGAGAGGAGTTGGGCTGAGGTGCGGGCTTCTTCGATGCGGGAGGAGAGTTCGTGGGGCGGGGGGAGGCGTTTGGTGTGGTGGTTTCGGGAGAAGTAGTTTTGGCTGTTGTCGTTGAATCCTGGGGCGTTTAACGTTCGAGGTCCTGCTGGGCCCTGAAATGGTGTTAGCAAAAGTCCGGAGATCTGGGAGGGGGAGATATACATGTATCTTGACCATTTTCTGATGCTCCTTCTTCCACATCTCGTTTAACATGGCGCAACCCTCATCTTCCGTCTTTTCTCTTTGGAAGGTATCCAATGTCTCCATCAATATCTGCTTGACGCTAGGATCCCGTCCCACTCTCAGCAATTCCTTTATTGTCTGCACAAATTTTGAATCCATATTCCTCGTAAATGTTTTGCCCGGGTTATCGGATAGAATTCTGATCAACATAATGGCGTTGTACTGGACATATGGTCTTGCGAAATTGTCCTTGGAGAGGAATTTGCGAATCGCGTAAGCGGCTTCCTTTGCAGCTGAGGGGGAGGATTCGCATGCTTCAACGATAGCTGGTAGGAACAGTACTTCTTCGCCCTATAAGTTGTTAGAGATATGTGATGTAGGGAGGGGTTCTGCGACTTACGGAACCGTTTGGTCCTCCGGACTCGCAGAATTGTCGCTGGGCGCAGATCAGTATTCTTCCGCATACTCCACCACTCCACAAGTGTAACATACCACATTTCGAATGGCATTTGCTTCCGGGGTATCGAGTTGAGAATCAAGAGGAGCTTCAGTTTGCTGTGATTCCGGTTCCCTGGCTGGAGTTTTCGGTCAGCGTGGGCTCAATTTTAGGAGGGGGGATTTGGATTTGGGCGGTGGAAGGCTGCCTGGCTGCCTACGTTTGCGCTTCAGCGAACCCAGCATGCGGTTCACGTTCATGCTCTTCATGGCCTTCATCGTGTTGGTATTGGTATTCCGATTTGTTTGTAGAGGAACGAGTACTGCAGCGAAAGGAGATATTTATTTGTTGTTGTTGTGGATGCGCTTCGTTGCGGCGCAGGTGGAGGGAAGGGAAGCTGTTTGGTCGTATTGAAATGAATTGGATGCGTTTGGTGGGTGGACTACCGGTGCTTAGAGAGGTGCGGTTTAGAGTCAAACAGCCGCTGCCTCGTCTCGCCTCGGCTTCAGGGTCTTGAGAGGGTCCAGTTAGGGGCCGATTAGGCTTCCGGTACAAGTAGGCTTCCGGCAGAATGCGTTCTAGCGTCTCTGCTTCCAAAATCTCCTGCTTCCCTTAGGTGCCACCGGGCAGGGCTACTTCTGGCAGATAAAGAAAAGATTGGACGAATCGTGCTACCCTCCCTGAATCCTACTTGTTTGCTGTAAAGTATATCTTCATTTTCTCGTATCGTCGCTCAGATTCACCGCTACGATTCGAGGAAATGATGCAGCTCTTCTATGCAATTATCTTTTGTTGTGGCGCATTTCGCAGTCGTTGACTCGTCGTCATCTGGTCGTCTTCGTGTGGAGGCCAAGACACCTTCTTTACCTCGTCGCAGCACAGCCTCACTGGAAAGATCACGACAAGAGTCCATCGTCTCTTCTTTGTCTCCATTTTATCTGTTGTCTTTCTGTCATCGCGAACCTTAGTATTGCCAGTCCAATCATTGACCTATGCCAAGCTTCCAACATCTCGCGAGTCGTTTGAAACGCGTGTCGTGGAGAGCACATGGTGTTGTTGTTTCCTTAAGCGTCTCGTCTCGGCTTTCCTCGGAGATACTGCTAGAATCTCGAGATGTTATTGCTTTGTGGATGTTTCTACTCTTTTAAACTCGTGGGGGAGAACTCGGGATTAAGCTGTTGATCCTCCCAGTGAAGGAGATAGATTAACGGCTCATGGATGATCGATGGAGGGCAGCAATTGAGAGATTCTAGAACACTTTGCTGATTCTATACCCCGCTTTCTTAAAAGTTGATGCATTAATTATTCATTATCATTCCCTACTTTAATCCCGCCCAAGAAAAAGAAAACAAACATTACTTTATTCGTCAACGGCCTTCGCTCATCAGATCTCCAAAGCTCCAGTAAGTGGCAAATCCCTATTGCTCGATCCCACAAAAACACCATAACTCCCCTGCTGCAGCACCCAACTCTGTTCACCAACACTCCACTCCGACAAGTCACGTCGAGTAAGCTCAAACTCCACAGTCACATTACCACCCGCCGGAATCTTCACTTTTTCGAAACCTCTCAGTTGCTTAGAAGGACCCCCTGGTATCCCAACGTATAACTGAGCCACCTCCATTGCGTCGACACTTCCGGTATTGCTCACTATGGCACTTACTTTCGCAACCACGTCCCACAAACTCGTGCTACCACCCGAGCTGATCTCAGCAGCGGGAGGAAGATAGGCTTGGTCGCCACCAGCGAGTGCGATTCCCAAAGAGGAGAATGAGAAGGTTGTGTAAGATAGTCCAAATCCGAACTCATATCTAGGAGCAACGTTCTTCTTGTCGAAATCACGGTAATCGATATACACCCCCTCGGTGAAATCGCTTTGTGGGAAGTGGATATAGTCCCCCTCTGGTTTGGAGGGACTGAGAGCGGTATAGTCTGACTCGTTCTTTGCAACGGTATATGGAAGTTTGCCCGATGGAGACTCGAAGCCATAGAGAAGCTGAACAGCTGCGCGACCTGTGTCTTGTCCTGGCATGTGGGCGAAGATTATGGCTGTGACGTTGGGATGGTCGGCCCAGACGTCGACGAGTCGAATACCGGCGTTGTGGATAATGACAACGGTGTTGCTGCAGTTCTTTGCGACATGGAGTACAAGAGCGTCCGAGAAATCATCTATAAATTGTTAGAATATTTCTTCTATCCTGTCCGATCGACCGGGATTCTAGGGTACATACCATAAAGCGCAGGTCTATCACCGCCCTCGGTAGCAAAAGCATTGATGAACACAAGACACGCGTCCGACTCCGGATTGACATATGGATTACCCGAAACGACATCGTACATCACCTGCGTCCCATCTTCGTATGCTTGTGCTTGTATCGCATCTAATGGAACCGAGACATAGGAATTGGCATTCGCACCACTTCCGCCTCCCATGGTCTGGGTACCATTTGCTGAGATGGGAGGTGGGATTTCGGTTGAGAGGAAGCCTGGGTAGCTGTACTGTTGAAAGTTTGTTAATACATGATTTTGGGATGAGAGTTAGAGGAAAGGGGTTTGGAGAAAGGGCTTCTTACCTGTGCCTCATAACCAAAAGCAAATCGATCTGTGAACCCGCCGGTTGAGGGGTTAAGGGTAGGTGGGCTGCCTGCATCATATCCGAAAACCGACAGCAACTTCGGTTTACTCAACGGCAGTGCCTTGTTGACGTTCTTCACCAACACATGACCTTCCAAAGCACTGTTCAAAAGGACAGATTTCGAAGCCGGATCTCTCGCATCAACAATCTCATGTGGAGCTGTGAGATCTTTTGGCATGCCAATTCCTAGCTTGGGGTAGTTTTTCTGGATGAGTTATTAGAGGAGTTTTGGGGAAATGGGGAGGGGGACACGAACATCCTGACCCATCTGATACCAAGAAGCAACAATTCGAATAGCCATATCAGATAACCTCGTATCTTCCAGAGTACCGTTGTTAACAGCAGCTGTTAGATTGCCACCCTCGACTCCCCAGGTTGCTGACGAGGGCATTGCGAGGTCGAGACCTGCTTGGGCGGATGCTAGGCCGGTATCTATGCAAATCAATCAACATGGAATTTCAATTTTCCCGAGAAGTTTTACTTACGTTGCGCCCCCCAATCACTAACAACGAAACCCTCAAACCCCAACTCGGTTTTCAAGAGCCCGTTAAGAGTATGGCTGTTCGCACAACCATAAGAGTTGTTTAAGCGGTTGTAGGAACACATTATGGATCCGGCCCCGGCGTGGACGGTGTCAGCGAAGGGCCACAGATACAACTCATGCATCGTCTTATCATCGATGTTAGATGAAAGACTCGTTGTGTTTTCATCCGGTAGTCGATTGAGTTCTTGCTCGTTACCTAGGAAGTGTTTTACTGAAGTGGTAACACCAGCTTCTTGGATTCCGAGGACGGTTTCATGGGCCAGTTGACCACATAGGTAGGCTAATGTTCCTCATTAGTCCATATTCCCTCCCCTCGAGTCAAAGAGAAAGAAGAGAAAACTCACGATCCACAGAGAATCCCTCCCAATTCCTCCCCCCCTCCACCACCCGGCCCACAGGACCAACCACCGGTCCAAGCAAAACATTAACACCCTTCCTCCTAAACTCTCCACCAATATGCAACGCCCTCTCATAACTCAAATTACGATTCCACGTTGCCCCGACATGGAGGCCACTCGACCAGCCGTTTACGAAATCAGTGTTACGAAGACCGTTCCCGGCATCAGCGAGACAGAGACCTGGGAATCCTACGCGGGGAGCTGATCCGGTTTCGCCTCCGCAGCTGGTTGAAGGGGTGTGGCCTACTGTTATGTTTGCGCGTTCGGAGGGGGTCATTTGGGAGACTAGGAGGGAGGCTTTTGCGTGGGCGTCGGACCACGAGCGGGTTCCTGGTTGGAGGGCTAAGGGATGTTAGTTTTCTTGTTGTGGAAAGTGAGAGCCTGAGATAGGAGAGAAAGATGATTTGGGACTTGGGATTGGAATTGGGAAAGCAAAAGCACAACTTACGAGAAGGATAAAAAGGAGGAGATTGTCCATAGAAGAAGGAGTCTTCTGTTATTACTTCTCCTACTGCATTCTCCCCTAGTAATAGGGCTGAAAAGAGGGAAGCCTGGAGCAGACTTCTGAGGTTGGAGGAAACCATTTTGGCGAGTGTCGAGGAGCGAACCGAGAACAAGGGGAAAGGGAGAGGGGAATTGCCAATTGAAGGGAATGGATGGGTTTCAAAAGTCTTCAAACATGCGGGGGAGCAGTTTGTTTAAGTACTTTTTGTCTTTACATCTTTCCCTGGACCATATTACCAGATTAAAGCACAGACTCGTCATCGCAATTCCGAAGCATGAGTGAGGAATTACCAATTGGACTTTTTCCACTCTTGTTAAGACCCTGGACCCCGGCGAGAGATCATGAAGAGATAGAAATTCCCAAGAAAGATGGACACTTGGGCCATTTCTGGCAGTTTTTCTGGATTCCTTGGTCCACTATTACTGCTTGAATGGTTCATCTCCCGAGGTTGTGGGAGAAATCTTGTAGCGACATGGCAAAGAAGGGCCGATGAGTTGCTCTGGGGAATGAGGATTTAAGAATGGCGTGGAGGGAGAGTGGACTGTGTGCGGGGCAGGTATGATGTTGAAGGAGGAAAGAAAGCATTGACGAATTAGATGGCTTGGGTTTCTGTTAGTATAGCGGGGTTCGTTACGTAGTGGTATGATAGTCTCTATATCTCTCTCCAAAAAAAAAAAAGGAGGAAAAAGATTAAAAGAACGTCTAGAGAGGAACATCATAAAGCAACAGTATCTTTCTCGGATCTCACATTCGGCAAATCATTTTCTCTCTCTTTTGAATAAGCCCGTAGATATCCCATACATCCCTGGGCTAGATTCTGTGGTGGACCAGGTAGTGGAGACAAAACCCCAAAACCAAGGTCACTTGATTTAAACAACCTGGGGTTACCGTTACCCGTGGTGAAATAGACTTCGTGTTCTCCCCACAACTGCCATGTTTTCTCCACTCTCCCCCGAGCCGAACAAAAGGGCGTGAGATTTTCTTGAACCCGCCCTGTCTTCCCCGCGAGGAGATCCAAACTATGTGGGGTCCCCGTGGTTGAAAGGTGGGTATTCTGGGGTCTTATAGACATGGATGTTTCGATTTTTGATTGGTCAGTTGGGATGGGCTTGCCATTTGGATGCCACTGAATAGAGGGCGTCCACTTTTTACCCCTCATGAAATATTGGAAAAGTTTTCTAGATCTCGCTAGGTGGTGGACGGTGTAAGGCTTGGTTCTTGAATTTAAATTCAACTAGGATTTAGAAGGGGGATGGGAGTTGGGGTTGGGCCGAGATCCGGGGGCTTGGTATGTGAGGGTGGACGGTGTGACGAGGATTTAAGCTGTGGAATTGTGGAGAGATTGGGGGTGATGGGATGAAAACCAGTGTTATACCGAGGTTCAGGAGAGGAGAGAGCCGTTTGATTTGTCTTTTGCTTATTTAGATATTTAGCATGGTTGGTATCATCCACATCTGGTACCTGTCATTCCCCAAAGATTGTAAAGACGCGCTGAGCGATTGAGTTTAAATTTAGAAATGCGCCGTTTGCAATACCCTAGAAAACATTGTATACGTAAGCCTATCTGAGGCTGGATGTTGAAACCGTAGAAAGCATCAGCGGAGTTTAGAAGTTGAGGATCAGGATCGTGGAGTTAGGATGAGCTGCAGTGTGAAATCGGTGACGAATGGGGATGGTACTACTGCCAACTTGACCTTTCTTAATCAATGTAGGATTTCCCATGTCAATGGTGCCCCGAAGGCTTGCATGATAACTCTAAGGTCGAGTTCTACAAGTCCGAAGCGCCACAGGTGCTTAGGCCAAAGGTATGCATGATAACCTTAAAACCGAGTTCGTGCTACAAGGAGTTGGCAAAGGTTGTAATTCTTATAGTATAGCAAACTTTTGCAAAAGAAAGGTGGTTTTATAAATAAATAGGTCCCCCAGTTCCTAAAAAAATATACCTCCTTGAAATTGTGCTAAAAATAAAGTTTGAACACTTCACGTATAACAATGCATTCTAAGTTCAAATTTCCTTTTCCAAGAAATGTGCTTATTTCTGAAAAATGTCCAGGAACATGTCCTTTTGGAAGTATCAACCTCCTTGTGTTACATTCGAGCACCTACTTTCCCTTGAAGTTCTGTTTCTAGCCAGTAAGCATCCAGTTTGAATGTAAATTTGAGGTTGTATAGTTCAAACACTAGTAAACTTAAGGTTATAATTCGTGTAGAAGAAACCATTAAAGAATACCACGCAAAAGAAAACTATAAATTAGTAGTAAGAATAAGGGCCAGAATAAAACAAGTTGAATAATAATGGCGTCTCGGTTGGGCTGTTTTCAGAAGGCTGGATACGTTTTATTCACCGACAATTAATTTATCGCCGGCGGAGAGAGTAAGATGTGCAGCTCATTTCCAACATAGCATCGTGCTTTCAATGGGGTTTTCAACCTTCTGCTCCCTGCCAATGTTGCCACTGATGTTTATACGAGGGCGTGTGATTTATCCATATTGCCGGGCGTAAGCCCAAGATATCTCGCTTAACCAGACAACCTCTTCTTGAAGCTTTCTATAGGAGTGGGAGTGATGTAAGAAAATGACATGTACCATTAAACCAGGTAGAACTATGATATGTGCGATCATTGGTATTGCCTTGGCTAAGTCGTGAAACCATGTCTTTGCTGAATTCGTCGAAGCAATGCCAATGTGAAGAACACGAAAGGAGGGCCCCCGACCGTCGTTACACTTCTTGATTAGAATATTATTAAAATCCGCACTGCTAAACTGTTCGGGTCTAGTCTATCAGAGAGCTAGTCTATTTTCTGATCGAATCAGAAATATTCTCCGAATAAGACATGCTTTTCAAGCCTCAAGAATAAATACTTTACAGAATCGAGTCCACCTCATAGCCCTCCTGTGCACGCTGCAGTATGGTAAGCCTGATGCATCATTACAAAATATTTTTTAACCAGATTGATCACCGGTGTGCTGCCTCCAAGAACCCTCATCAAAGTCTTTTATTCTCAGTATATAACTATTCAAATATCCCATTCTCTTTTGATCATCAACATCCTCTTAAATCATCTTCTCGAAAACAGAAACAGGAACTTCAATCATGCACTTCATTCAAGCACTTTCTATCATCGCCTACGCGGCCACCTCTACCCTCTCCTCCCCGGTTCCAGCAGAGTTGGATTTCTCTGCCGCAGCCAACACCACTGAGCCTATTCCCGAAAATGTCCGAGCTATTACCATGTATGTGACAATGAGCACAGATACACTTGGACTGTCACTACCGGGTTCTGCTGTAAATGTCTCCCCTCGATAAAATACCATCATATTAATTATTCTTAGACAACTTCGCTGGTGATCAGTACAACATATTCAACGACAAAGTTTCTGCTGTTGTCGCCGATCCAGATAATGGACAATCTTACTGCCGATTCTACGAGTGAGTGCTTCTTGATTCTCCTAGAAGTAAGCCAGGTACTGATTCTGCAAAGACATAGCAACTGCGGTGGTGATTACTACCAAACACGTTACGACAATGACCTCAACGACGGAAGTGGTGCTTGGAACGATCGCATCTCCAGTTGGAGATGCTATCAGTAGAGAGGTTATTGAATGAGGTGTCCTCTTGGGAGCTCTGATGGCCGACTTGGCTTTTGAACAGAATAAGTTAAAGCGGGAAGTTGAAATAAGTATAGTTTATCGACAGGGGTAATTGATAATTCATTCAATATTTTGATAGTTTGCAATACTACTACCACGCCAACATAAATTTGCACTGCTGACGGTTGCTGGGTTGGAATGATGATATACAAAATTTCCCATCCGGAATACTAACTAATTTACTTTTTCCCGGTGCTTCGATCCTTGTGTACTCTTGACTTTGTGCGGGGTCGGAAACCATGCCCTTATTTAGTGATTTAGTATTGACAACTGTGTGTGGTTGTTGGTTTCTGAGAGAACATGAAAAGTAAGGCCAAATATCTAGCAAGAGATTAAATTTCATCTATGTTACGCTTTGTACAAACCGTTGAGACTAGCAAGATTCAGTTTTTAACCAATTCATGAGTCCTCGCCATGAAAGAATCTCAAGATAGCTCCAGCAACCACCGTACCATCATGTCTCATATGAGCACTCTCTCTTCCCTCGTCCGCATCTTCTTTATCCTCAATGCCCCCAGATTTCTCCCTCATCTCAATTTGGCGATGAACCATTTTCTCATCAAATCCCAAGTGGCCCTGGCTCGTGAACAACCTATCCCGGAGATAGAGTCCTTGAATAGGAGTGTGCTTGGTACTCGCCCAAACCTCTACCTTCTCTTTCACCGAGAGGAGATTGCTAGTTTCGGAAGAAGGCGTTGTGGTGACTTGATCCTGGTGCATTTGATGCAAGCTGAGAGTGGATTGCTTTGTCCTAAAAAGCTGCTGGCCAGTCTTCGACAAGTCCATTTCGGTATGAGCTAGCTCCCATTTTCCACCCTTGGTAGGCTGGACCTTTGCCCCAAGCATGCGTGCAAGAATCTGATGTCCAAAACAAACCCCACAAAAACGGATTTCTTTCCGTTCCCGCCACAAACTTGCCAAAAGCTCGAGGAGTTTTCGAATCCAAAGGTCATCTCCATGTGCGTCATACATGCTTCCTGTAATCAAAATTGCTGATATCGAGGGGTCGATCTCGGCAATGTGTGGGACTTTTCCGTGGTGATTATTTTCGGGGTCGTCGACTACGTAGCACATTTTTGTTGAAACTCCTAGAGGGGGATTGTGGGCGTTTCCTGCTTCTTTAAAAAGCGAGGCGAAGATTTCGCCAAAACTCCCTCTTCTATCTTGGGTTTCGGGGTGGGGTTCGTCTGTCTCGAGGACGAGCATTTTAATTGTTTCCATTGTGTGGTGGTTATAACTAGAGATTGGTGTAAGGGTGTGGTGTAGATTGGAAACTCAAGGGTGGATGTCCTGTAATTGGAAGTCGTCTATCCGCAAGTTTTTCGAGAAGATCTACCCTGTTTGAGAAATTAGGAAGTTGATCGAATAATAGTATGAGAAAGAAAGAAGTGCTTCAGAGAGTTTCTCAAGTACTTCTCGTCTGCGCTTGCCAATTTGAACTAGTGGCAATGCACTATGCTGCAACACCCTACGCCTACTCTTGGGAGACAGCATTGTGGAGCTGGACTCTCACAAGAACAAATGGCATGTGTAGAAACATACGTTGAATTGAGTTTTAAGGGTTTTCATTACTTGAGAGGATCAAAAAAGGAGAACCAAGACCCGTACTACCCAAGATGCCATGCATTATCATGACGTCTGCCAATTATGTACTACAATTAACGTCATATTTCAGAAGAAAGCTGGTTAAATTCTTAACCATCCTGCTCGAAGTTAATTCCTTGATCTTCTTTCCAGCGATTAGAAACTCCTTTGAATATCACACGGAAGTGTTCCTAGGAGATGCCCAACGACAGACTGCGACACGTGACCTACTCTCACGTCTTTCGAAGACTTCTCAAAGGAGAAAAGCAGAGCTATACTTATAGAAGAGAAAATATCTATTAGCTGCTATTATAAGATCTCTTTACAACGATATTCTTAAGAATAATTAGAAATACTACTAGAAAAAAAAAGTCTAATAAATTATATATTAAGATATATCTCTAAGAAACTACTTATAACGTGTTTCACAAGCGAGTCGCCTACCTAAGCGAGTCGCCTACTTTTTCAATCTAGTATTATTATAATATAAAATACTTAATACTATATAAAGTTATGAAACTATAGAAGCTACCTAGTATTATTTATATTACAGACCTGGCCACCGCCGAGCACGTGACTCGCGTACGGCTGCTCGCCGGCGTCCGCAAAGCCTGCTATTCCTGGCCTGGCCTGGAACTATTCCTGCCTAGGCTAGGAACTATTCCTACAAACGGATCGACATTCCTATAACTTATCGATTCCTTAGCTATCTCTATATTATAGGACCTCTAGAAGTCTCCTCTTTCCTTCTCTTCTCTTCTATAGCTTTAGATCTTTAATTAAACTACCTCTTACTTCTCTAATTATCCGCTATACCTATATATACTATAGGTAAGGATAACTACTAGAGAGCTAGCAGATTAGGTTTGTTATATTATCTAAAGCTCTCTTCTTCTCTCTATTTACTACTACTTCTAAGAAGGATTAGAATATCTATTACGTGTTACGAATCACGTATACACGTGAAAAGTAAAGTCTAGGCGGCGCTCTAATAGGACAAGCACTATCAGGATAGTTATAGCAAATAGGGATCCTTAGGTTAGCTAAGCGATCTAGGGATTTCTCTTATACATAGACACGTAACTCGCTTAGGAAAGTCACATAACTGTTAGAGCTTATAGGAACCTGTATTAGAGCTTTAGATCTTAGGATCTATTAAAGCTTTAGAAGAACGAAGGTTCTATATATAACTAGCACGTCTACTATTAGATAGGAGCTTCGTACTCAACTTAGTTATCAATCTTATTATTATTATTTAACATCTTTAATATAAGTAACGAGTTCACTTCTAAGTAAACAACCCGGCGTATCTATGCTTCTTACTACATACTAACTCTTTAAGACTTAGTCACCTTTGTTTAGTTTATTTAGGTTTTGTTACACTTTAAGCACCTGCTTAGAAGTTCAGTCGCTATGGCCCTAGTAACTCCCGCCGTAGCTAGCCTAAATACTAGTCGAGTCAACGTTGCTAGAACATCTAGTAGTACTAGAAGAACGCTAGCTAGTACGTAGTCAACTAGAAATAACGATAATGTTAGTATACTAGACGCCCCCGAGCCTTATAAGGTCGAAGCACTTAAGTCTATTAAAGTTAAGATACTAGACACGTATTACGGGAAGCGAAAGAAACTCGACTTATTCCTTCTTTAGATAGATATCTACTTTAACTTTAATTCTAATAAATTCAAAGGCAATTATAACTCACGAACTATTTTTACTATCTCCTATTTTAGAAGATCGGTATTAGAATAGGTTTAGCTATATTTAGAGGACTTCTTTAAGAATAAGAATAAAGATAGAAAGATAGAATTAACTAAGATTATATTTAAATCTTAGAAAGGATTTAAGGTAATAATTAGAAGAATCTTCGAAGACTTCGATATAATCTAAACCGCTATATAGAAACTTTTAGAGTTATATTAGACTAGATTAGTAATAGATTACGCTAATAAATTTCAACGTTATAGAACGAAGTTAAGATAAGATACTATTACTCTTATAGAACTCTTTTATAGAGGATTAAAAATACATATCTATAAGGAAATAGCTAAACAGAATATATAATTCTTAACTATTATAGGTATAATTAAGGAAGTTGTCTAGTTAGATAATCACTTATATAAATTCAGAAAGAGCAACTCCGGACATAGGGACAAAGGTTGAGAACATAAGAAGTAGAACAACGCACGACTATAGAAGAGTCGTAGTACTAACACTACTTAAAAGAAACCCTTTTAGAAAGGAGGACTTTTATAGGAAGAACGTGATCGACGGCAAGACTAGTAATTATGTTATTCGTATAGTAAACTAGGCTATAGAGTAAACGATTATAGCTAGAAGAAAACGAAACCCTAGAAAGGAAAGAAATAAATTAATACTACTATCTAAATAGAAGTAGTATTACTCGATTAAATCAAACTTATAGACGCTAAGCTTAAGGCTAGAGGATATAGCACTTAGATCGAATATAAAGAAGATATATTATAAATTAGTAAAGTATAAAATACTAACGATAATAGAGATCTATTACTTAAAGAGTACTATAATATATACTTAGAAGTAGAATATACTCTACCTCTTTAAGTAGAATATAAATCACCTCTGTCGACTAGTTCTTTAGAGTTATTAGACTCTACTTCTAGAGTAGAAGAAGAGATCATAGATAAAGGACCTATAGTAGGAGAAATTTAGACCTTTATTAGAACCTTCGAACGTAGGAACCGTTAGATATACATAAGTAGTAAGAAAATTGATTTCTAGAGCCTGTATATAACCTAGGGCGTCAGTTCTACGATTCTAATAATATATACTATTATATGAAATAATTAGAATAGAATAACACTAGTTAGTAACATTACTAGGAGGGAAAGTATCAAATATAGAGAAGATAGTTATCTTTCTAACTAGATTAGGCTATTTAACTCTCTAAGACTCCTAGAAAAGAGAGACACATAGACAATTATAGACATCTAAGGAAACAGTAGTAAATAGTAGTAGTTAAGCCTAGACAATTTCGTTAGCTACTTAAAAGCTAATTTTATCAAGAGTAGTCTTATTACTAGATATAATAAAAATATAGAGTTATTATTAGGTTAGTAATATATAATAGCTAAAATAATAAACAACTATAGAGTAATCTTTAAGAAGACGTAAAAAGGTAAGATTATAATATTTATAATTAACTTTTAAGAGAATCTTAAAATAAGTATATTAGAAACTACTTTAGATCATCTATATATAGGAGAATTATAGTCTATAGAAATTATTAGAGAAACTAGCTATAAATAGATCTAATATAAGAGTAGAAATTTATTACTAAAACGATTTACTAGGAGGATTTCTAAGATAGTAGAAATCGTCGAATATTAAATAATATATAAAGTAGTATATACTAATAAGAAAAGAGTAAGGTTCTTCCTATAGTATATAGACGAGGAAGAACGACGGTTTAATTAGGAAAATTAATTATTTAAAGTTAAATATATAAAAGTAAAATTAGACGCTACTTTAGAAGAAAAGCAGTTAGTAGTAACTATAAGAATATATAGAAAGGAACTCCGAGTTATAATTAACTCTAGAGTAATAAGTAATTTCCTTTCCTCGACAGCTATAAGAAAGCTAAACGTCTTAATTAAAAGTATAAAACCTTACTACCTAGAGATAGTTAATAGAATAGACGTTATATATTAAAATAGAATTATTAATTAATAAACTATTCTAACAAAAACCAACATCGACAGATACTACTTAAATATATAGTTTAATATTATTAAAATAGAGAGTAAAGAAGTAATACTTAGTATATTATAGATTTAAGAACATAATCTAGATATTAATTAGAAGGCTTAGATAGTAACCTTTAGTTAATATAAATACATAGGTTTATATTTATAACTATAAGGCTAGAACAAGGTTAGCACCACCTCTTCTAATATACTAGAACACCTTGTCTAGGGTCTTCTACAGGTTAGTAGGAAAGCTAATAACAAAATACCTATATAGTATAGAGAATTTATAGCTTTGTTTAAAAACCTAGAAGACTTACAAGCCTTACTAGAACATCGCTTATAGGATTATAAGATTAAAATAAAAGAGGATTATTATCTTATAAAGTAGAAACTTCGACTATATAATTAGAAAAACCTTTAAAAGTTAGAAAGGTATATATAGAAAGGTATTAGAAAGGGACATATTAGGAAGTCTAAGTCTTCTATTATCTTAAATATACTTATTATTAAGAAAAAAAACGACCTAGAGGAGAGAGTATATATTAATTATAGAGAAGTAAACAACGTAATAGTTAGGAACACTTATCTATTACCTAGTAGCTAGTACTTATAAGACAAGTTAGGCTAGGTAGTATAGTTTATAAAACTAGATTAATAAAACGCTTATAGCTTAATATAGATTAAAGCTAAGAATAAATAGAAGATAGTATTTATCTTACTATTAGGTCTCTATAAATATATAGTTATACTATTTAGATTATATAATATATTAGCTATATATTAGAAATAAAATAATAATATTTTAAAAGATCTTCTAGAGGTAACTATTATATATTACCTAGATAATATTCTAGTCTTTTCTAAAAAAGAAGAAGAATATAAAGATATATAAAAGAAGTACTACAACGATTACTAAAAGTAGACTCGTGTCTTAAACTCTTGAAATATAAGTTTAGAATAACTTAAATACTCTTCTTAGGATAAGTAATTAGCCTAGAGAAGATAGAAATAGATCTAGTAAAAATATAAGACATTTTAAACTAGAAATCCCTAGAAAACGTTAAAAATGTTTAGTTATTTTTAGGATTTATAAACTTTTATAGACCTTTTATTAAGGATTATATAAAAATCGCTAAACTAGTATTAATACTACTAAAAAAGACGACCGATTTTATATAGAATAAAGAAGCTAAGAAGGCTTTCTAGCGAATTAAAGCAAAATTTATAGAAAAGCTAATCCTATATAACTACGACTAGGATAAGCCTAGTATAATAGAAACAGACGTCTTAGACATAGTAGTAGGCGCTGTCTATTTATAACCAGATTATATAAGGAAACTAGTACCTATAGTATATTATTCGATCTAGCTTAGTAAAATTATAATATCTTTAATAAGGAGTTACTTATAATAATTTTAGCTCTAGAATACTAGAGAATCTACCTATAACTTACGAAACATTAGATTACGATTCTAATAAACTATAAGAACCTTAGAACGTTTATAATAACTAAGGAACTTATAACTAGACGCCTTACTAGGTAGTCTAAGTTATTAGCTAGATTCGATATAGTTATCTAATATATAAAAGAAACCTTAAATACTAGAGCTAATATATTAAGTAGAAAGCTAGGCTACGAAGGAAATAAGGAATATAAGAGAATAGCAATTCTAAAGACTCTTAAAAACGAAGATTTAGTACCTACGGTCTATGAAATTACTAGTACTAGTACTACAGAACTATAGATAAAGAAAATCACGAATATATACGAAGGACAGAATAGCTTTATAAGTAGAAAGTTATTAGTTCTACCTTTATATATAAAGGAATTCGTTAGTGAATTCTACGCCGCACTAGCACATAGCTACTAGGGAGTTTATAAGACTCTCTAGTAGATAAAACAATACTACTATATTAGTTACTTATCTATAATAGTTAAGGAAGTAATAAAAGAGTATAATACCTATACCTAGAATAAGGCTTCTCGCTATATACCTTATAAACAGATAGACACTACTCCGATATTATAAATACCTTAGGAATTAGTCTCTTAAGATTTTATTATTAAACTACTAAAATCTAAGGACCTGATAACAGGAGTTAAGTATAACGTAATCCTAGTTATTATAGAACGACTTATAAAATATATAATCTTAGTAGTATATATAGAGTCTAGTATAGTAGAAGACTTAGCGTTCGCCTTCCTAAGAGAAGTAGTCTTAAGACATAGACTACTAAGAGAAATACTCTTAGATAAAGATAAACTCTTTATCTTAAAATTCTAGACTGCTCTTATAAAACGATTAGATGTAAAAAGAAAGCTCTTAACAGCTTTCTATCTCTAGACAAATAGAGGAAATAAACATATAAATCAAGTAGTTAAAACGTATCTTTAATATTATATAAACTACTAGTAAAATAATTAGATTAAACTACTACCTCTAATATAGTTTATATATAATAGTTTAGTAATAGAAACGACACTTATTACGCTATTCTACGCTAACTTTAAGTATAAATTAGTAGTATATTAAGAACTATTAACTATAATAACTAATAATTAACTTACTTATATTTAGGTATTAAAAATCAAAAGGCTATATAAGGAACTTATAGAGGACTTGTATTTTATAACTAAACGTAATATATACTACTATAATAAACAACGTAGTTAGAAGCTAACGTTAAAAGAGGAGAATAAAGTCTACTTAGTATAGAAAAATATTAATATAAAAAGACTAAGTAATAAACTAGACTATAAAAAACTTAGACTATTTAGGATTAAACGAGTTAGAGGACCTTTAAATTATAAACTAGCGTTACTAAAAACAATAAATATCTATCTAGTATTCTATATATCTCTACTTAAACCAGTACTACTAAGAGCGCTACTAGCTCTATATACAGAGATCTAACTAGTAAACCTAAACACCGAGTATAAGGTTAAGAGAATTCTTATTTATAAACTTATTAGAGAATAAGTTAAGTACTTAATTAAATAGTTAGATTATCTATACTTAGAAAATACTTAGGAACTAAGAGGAAGTCTTACCTAGTACTTAGAGGAACTTCAGGAGTTCTACTATTGAAACCCAGGTCTGCCTACATCGCGTAATCAGTAGGATAGGCCTCTAAGAAGGCTGGGTCAAGACCGAGTTCGAAGGCAGGGTCGGAAGCAGCAGGAGTAGGAAGGGCGGCTAGCCTAGCAGCCTCTTCCTCTCTCTGTTTCTTTTTCTCCTCTTTTTCTTTTTCTTTCCTTTCTAATTCCTTAGTAGTATCAAGTTTATTAAGAGTCCGAAGACTACGACGAACTATGTCTATACCACGCTTATAGAGCTCTTATTAACGCTGCTTAAGCTCGCGAACGCGAGCTAAACTAGCTATAACTGCTTCGAAAGCTATATCTCTCTTAAACTTTAATCGTTCCTCTTCGAGGCAGAGGTTCTAGAGGTCGTCGTTAGACGCCTAAAGGGCGTTATACTTAGTCCTATAACGAACGTACTCTCTATATCTCTAGGACTTGTCGTTTAGGATAAAGCATTTTCGATTATAACAACTGTAGTTAGAACAAGGTATAACGACGGAACCGTAGGCTTAGATAGTCTCGAAAAGTAAGATACGTTGTTTATACTTCTAGGTTTTAGAAGTTATAATAAAAGAGGGAGAAGGCTGCTAGCTTTCTAACGATATTTCTTAGGTCGTACTTAAGCGTAGGGACACGCTAGGCTAAGAAGGGGATAGTGTTACGAATTACGTATACACGTGAAAAGTAAAGTCTAGGCGGCGCTCTAACAGGACAAGTACTATTAGAATAGTTATAGTAAATAGGGATCCTTAGGTTAGCTAAGCGATCTAGGGATTTCTCTTATACATAGACACGTGACTCGCTTAGGAAAGTCACATAACTATTAGAGCTTATAGGAACCTATATTAGAGCTTTAGATCTTAGGATCTATTAAAGCTCTAGGAGAACGAAGGTTCTATATATAACTAGCACGTCTGTTATTAGATAGAAGCTTCGTACTTAACTTAGTTATTAATCTTATTATTATTGTTTAATATCTTTGATATAAGTAACGAGTTTACTTCTAAGTAAATAACCCGGCGTATCTATACTTCTTACTATATATCAACTCTTCGAGACTTAGTCACCTTTGTTTAGTTTATTTAGGTTTCGTTATATTACGATTCTAACACAACACCTACGGTCTATATAGACCGCCTATAGATGCTACTAGCGCCTTATATAGCTCTGCGTACCCGCGTCTACTACCGTATATAAGAGCCTAGGGCTCTTCTACCTATACCCTCTGTCCTTATAACTAAGTCGTCTATAACGATGTCTACTAACTAGTCTATAGACGCTTAACAGCTCGCTATAGCCCTAAAACAGGTCTGTCTACTACAAGAATAACTAGACGACGTTTATACTCCTCTATAAGGGAATACCCCGTCTGAAACTAGATAATACAGGTCGTTTACGGTTAAGCTTAAGAATACTAAGCTCTTAATAGATAGCTTATCTCTAACCTTCGACAACTAGAAGATCTAGATTAAGAATAAGTTCCTTATCAACGCCTTTATATTTAAGCTAAAGGAAGCAAAGATAGCTTACGTTTTTAACTATATAGCTAATATTACTTAGAAGTATCTTATACTCTGTTACTAGAAGGGACCTAAGCTGTTTTAGTCTATAAAAGAAATGATTATATATCTTATAGATATCCTAGAAAACTCGTTTAAAGTATAAGACGCCTATATTAAATTCCGCTAGCTTATTATAAGAGATGACAAGACCTTTATAACCTTCTATACTCGCTTCTTATACCTTATAAGTACTAGATAGATCTCGACAGACGACTTATAGCCTAACCTATATAATAAGCTTATACTACCTCTATAGTAGTCTATCTTACTATTCTTAGACGTTCTACTTATAAGTATAGCCCTAGTAAACAAGTATTAACTTATTAATAAGAACTTATAAAGACTTTAGCTCTATAGAAGTAACTTATAAACTGCTCGTCTTATCCCCTAACCTATAACTACCTCTACTACCTCCTGCCTAGCTAGAACTTTTACTACTACTTAAACTACGTTCTATATAACCTCCTCTACCCCGGCCCCCTGCCTTTATAGACTATTATATAAACTAACGCTTATCTATAAGGAACTAGACAACGCCTGCTTTAAGTATAAGAGGACTAGGCACTATACTTGCGAATGCTCTAAGAACTCTAAACCTATTACAGACGTTAATAAGCTTATAGAGCCTACGTCTAACTTAGAATAGTTAGAAAACAACTAAGTCTAGGGAAAGTCTCCTCTCTAGGCTTGCTTTACTAAGGTCCTAGCTAGTTAGCCATCGATCTAAGTTAGCTACTTAGAGGAAAACAGTTTATAGTCTCTTATAACTTAGTTTTTAATAGATATAGATTTAGAACCTCTACTCTAGCTAATACTAGAGTAAATAGCTTTATACTTATTAGTATAAAATTTACTTAGTAGCTAGCTTACTTCTTCCTTTTAACTATTTATACTCTTCCTACTTCTATTATAGTTCGTAGCTTTAATAGACAGAGTTAATAGTCTATAAACCGCTATATTATTCTTTACTTATATATAGACAGCTGTAAATAGTATAACGTTCCTATAGTCCTTCTTAATACTAGCTATTAGGACCTTATTCTTAGGCGTATATAGTTTAACTAGCTTAATATATAACTTAACCCTTGCTAGTGCTAACTTATATAGCCTATAGATCTCCCTTCTTCTCCTAACCTTGTTTAGCTACGCCTCCTAGATCCTAGAATCCTAAAGACTCGGCTCTTAAACCTAGATTACTAAGCTAACATAGATCGCTGCGATTAGGCCCTAGAAGAATAGGTCGTACGTAAATACTAAGAAGACTTATAACTATTTATAAGCCTTATTAACGAGCTACTAGTCCCTTAGATCCTAGCGCGCCTGCCTACTACACCTCTAACCGTATGTTATAGCGAGTACTAGGACTATTAAAACAACTTACGAAATATAAACCGTACTCTTATAAGTTTAGATATCTATAAAGCCTCTATAACACGCCTAAAACGTATATACCTCGACCTGCCACTAGTAGACATTACTACTATTAGTACTACTATATATTACTATAACCTATAAGATACTAAAGCTATAGCCTTTAATACCTCTCTTTATAAGATTAATTACTTAATAGAAAAAAAGCTTATAAATTAAAAAGATAACTTATAAGTCTAAGAAAGCCTTCTTAGAGCCTACTAGTGTGATAGCCAGCTATTGATGGAATTGCCGAGCTATCGGAACAGCTAAGAATACGTGCCGAGTATAGTACGGCATAGATGGTTACGGAACGGTGGATATCGAGGGCACGGAACAGGATTACGGTATAGTTTTGGTTTCGGGATTGTTAGAACCGGATAGGTTTCAGACTTTGTTATTGTCCGACCTCTTGTACATAGATGCTCTTACTCTCTCTACTGGAAAGACTAATTTAGTCTTTTCCTTCGTATTTAGAGCCTAGTATTCGGATATGTTATTCTATTAAACGCACTTCTATATACCTCTTTTGTAGTAGTATCCGTTTCGTGCTGTTATAACTAGGATCTCGTAGACGTTTTCTCTAAAGCTATATCTAATACTCTTCCTCTTTATTATCTATATAACTATAAGATTAAACTTATAGATAAGAACATAGACGACTTATCCTATAGCCCTCTCTACTACTAGTTAATAGATAAGCTCTAGGCTATAAAACAATACCTTATTAAGAACCTTTATAAAGGTTTTATTAAGGCTAGCTAAGCCCTCTTTATAGCTCTAATTCTCTTTATTAAGAAGTCTAATAGCTTTTTATAGTTCTATATTAATTACTATAAGCTAAATAACCTAACCTATAAGGACTAGTATTCTCTTCTATTAATCGACGAAACTCTTACTTACCTAGGTAAGGCTTATATCTTTATAAAGCTAGATATATAATAAGCTTTTTACTAGATTTAGATTAACCCTAAGTCTAAGGAACTAACAACGTTCTAGACCTATTATAGAGCTTATAAGTATAAAGTTATATCTTTTAGACTAACTAATAGACTTGTAATATATTAATAGTTTATAAACAATATACTCTTTAACTATTTAGACAACTTTTATACTATCTACCTTAATAATATTCTTATTTACTCTAAGAATAAGCTAGACTATTAAGAACACGTCTACAAGGTCCTTTTACAGCTTCGTAAAGCTAGCTTATAGATTAATATTAAGAAATCTAAGTTTAACGTTACTTATATAAAGTACCTAGGCTTCTATATAAATACTAATA
Organism: Calycina herbarum; assembly: GCA_001414485.1. Classification (NCBI taxonomy): domain Eukaryota; kingdom Fungi; phylum Ascomycota; class Leotiomycetes; order Helotiales; family Pezizellaceae; genus Calycina; species Calycina herbarum. The sequence goes on along the minus strand of LLEY01000150.1, from coordinate 63,726 downwards.
GAATTAAAGTAGACCTAGAAAAGATAGAAACGATCTATAACTAGGAACGCCTTATTATAGTCTATAGTGTTTAGTCCTTTCTTAGCTTTTATAACTTTTACTAGAAGTTTATTCTTAACTATAGACGAGTTATACGCCTATTAACAGCCCTAACTTATAAAGACTAGCCGTTTTAGTAAACACCTGCTTATTAGAACGCCTTCTCTAAGCTAAAGGCCTAGTTTATTAATACACCTCTTCTTATATACTTTAATCTATAATACGAGTCTATAGTTAAGACTAATTCCTCTAACAGCGTCCTTAGCAGTATACTTCTTTAGTTATAGCTAAGTTAAGAGTAGTACTCTATAGCTTACTTTTCTAAGATAATAATACTTACTAAGATTAACTACCCGATTTATAATAAAGAGATACTAGCTATTATACGTTCTCTAGAAGCCTAGAGACCTAAGCTCGAAGAGTCTCTACACCGGGTATAGGTTGTTTTAGACTATAAAGCTCTCGAGTACTTTATAACAACTAAAGCCTTATCTAGCTAATAAGCCTACTAGGCTAAAACTCTCTCTCGATTTAACTTCTTACTTACTTATAAGCCTAGTAGCTAGAATCGAGCGGATTCCCTTACTTGCTAAGACTAAGAAGTAGATAGTTAAATAGTAATAAAGATATCTACTCGTACGTAAGTCCTCTTATAGCCTAAGAATCTCGACTCGTAGATTATTATAGACCTAGACTTAGACCCTTTCGTAGATATTACACCTGTTAGAGTAGCTAATAGACTACACGACTTAATTAACAATATCTTATAAGTTAATCGTACGAGTATAGGCCTTAACGCTCTTCGCTAGTACGCTATAGACGAACGCCCTAGCTAGATAACCTATAACAGCCTCCTGCTATACTAAGAACAGCTTATCCTGCCTAAGGACGACGATCTCAAAGTACACTTACTAAGCGAGGTTTATAATTAAGTCTCTATAGCTTACCCTAGATAATCTAAGACCCTAAAGCTAGTTATAGACCGCTACTACTAGCTATACCTCTATTTAGATATATAACGATTCGTCTATAACTACTAGACCTGCCGTCGCTCTTATATATTATAAGACTATCTCTCTAGACTTCTTAATCCCTTGCCTATCCTAGATCGCTTATAGTAATATATATCAGTTAATTTTAAGGAATTCTCTTCTAATAAGTCTAAAATAGATATAATTATTATCTTTATCTACTAGCTAAGTAAGAGATCTGTCTCTATCTCTTACCTAAAGACTATAGACGTAAAGAAGACTATATAGATCTACCTCGACCGTGTATAGTACTATTATAGATTATTAGATACTATTATCTCTAACCGCGGTCTATAATTCGTCTTAGAGTTCTAGTAAGAGTTTAACTAGATTCTAAAGACTAAGATTAAGCTATCTACAGACATATATATATAAACCAATAGTTAAACTAAGAATATAAACTAGTAGATTAACTAACGCCTTCGCCTATTTATAAACTGCTATTAGAATAACTAGTCTAAACGAATATTAATTATAGACTATGCTTAAGCTATACTTCTCTAGAACTCGACAACTCTTCTATCTATATAAATCGAGCTTAGTTATATACTATATATAAGCTTTAATTAGGTCTGCTAGAGCCTAGAAGAGCTAATAAGCGTCTATAAACAGCTTTTATAAGACGAAGCAGTTACGTATATAACCCGTATATACAGCGCCTAGGAAACCGCTTATAAGAGGATCGAGGCTACTTAGGAACGCTAGCGTAAGCAAGTAAACAAGCACTAGCGACTAGTAGACTTTACTATAGGCGATAAGGTCTACGTATTAACAAAGACGTAGAATATAGACCGCCTAAGCTATAAGCTCGACCAGTAGATAGCTAGTCTATATATAGTCCTAGAAAAGGTTAGAAACGCTTTCTAGGTTAACCTACCTCTAATAATTAAAATATAGCCTATAATCTCTATAAATAAGCTCTATAAAGCTCTTAACAACCTACTACTAGGCTAGCTATAAGAACTAGGAATACCTATTATAGTTAACAGATATAATAAATAGGATATAGACTAAGTACTAGCCTCTAGAAGCTATTATAGAAAGTTATAATACTAGGTTCAATAGATATAAAGCGAGCTAGACCCGGCCTAGTACCTAGCTTCTGACTTTATAAGCTGCTTATATAAGCTTTAAGAGTTTTACGCTTTAAATCCTTTTCTTCTAAGGCCTTCTAAGTACTTAGTAGAATAGTTATAGAGCTAGAAAGATAGTATAGACAAGCTAGAATATTATAAGAATAAGAATAAATTACTTATAAAGTAGTAGGTTCAGAGCTCGCGGACGAGCTCTACTTAAAAGGGGGGGTAATGTTATAGACCTAGCCACCGCCGAGCACGTGACTCGTATACAGCTGCTCGCCGGCGTCTGCAAAGCCTGCTATTCCTAGCCTAGCCTAGAACTATTCCTGCCTAGGCTAGAAACTATTCCTATAAACAGATCGACATTCCTATAACTTATCGATTCCTTAGCTATCTCTATATTATAGAACCTCTAGAAGTCTCCTCTTTCCTTCTCTTCTCTTCTATAGCTTTAGATCTTTAATTAAACCACCTCTTACTTCTCTGATTATCCGCTACACCTGTGTATACTATAGGTAAAGATAACTACCAGAGAGCTAGTAGATTAGGTTTGTTACAATTTAGAACTTTCGCTATCTTCTATATTAAATATTTCTACTTAACAAGTATAAGAATTATACCTAGTTTTACTATAACAGCTATAGTACCTATCTACGTAAACTCTCTTCCTAGACTCTTTATCTTATTTCTAGTTACTAGTTTCCTTAGAAGTAATTAAATAAGCTACCTTACCTACTATTAATATCTCTTAACTCTTAATATACTTCCTCTTACGACTTTTACACTTAGTTATAGCCTTAGTTATCTTACGAAGATTAGTAATTTCCTTACGTATTAATACTATATTATATATTACTCTAGTAGAGCCTTTTTCGAGTTAATTAAAAGACTAAATAATAAAACTAGGTAATAAATCTTAATATCTTTAAATCTAATCTCGAATAAGTATTAATTAAGCTATTATTTTATATACGTTACTTAGTATTTTAGGTGTCTATAGAGTATCTTCTAGTATCGTTAGTATTAGTATATAGAGCCTTAAATTAAGCTTTAATAACACAGCTTCTAGGTTATATAAGACTAGCCTAGCACCTTTAAAACTCGCGTAGATATTACCTTTTATAAATGCTTTATAAAAAGCTATTTTAAATACTAAAAGAAAGGTTTCTTTAGTAATATAATTAATATAATTATATATTAAGCCTAATATCTTAGCTTTATATACTCGCTTTAAAAGTAAGAAGTAGACTATATTAAGTAGCTATAGTAGGTATAATAAGTATAGAGATATATAAAAGGTAATAATATTTAAGTCTTTATAAAGTTATTAGAATTTAAATAAGTTATAGCTTTTATAACTATTAATAATTAATAAATAGTATTCTCTTATACTTTATACTTTTATATATTTATTAAAATACTTTAACTATATAACTCTAAGCTTATTATTTATCTAGCTATTGTCGCTAATCTTAATTACCTAATCGTATAGTATATATATATCTTAGTACTAGGAAAAAATAAATACTTTACTTATAAATATAATAAATAGTAGAATTACCTATTCTATTATATTAACTCTCTAAATAACTATAACCTACTTACGATTACCTAGCTAAACTTACTTTCGCTTTCTACACGTTTCTAAGCTTATAATAACTAGTTAAGACGAAATAACTCTTATTATAACGCTACTTTTATTAAAGTTATAAATATTCTTATCTTAAATACTATATTTCTCTTTAATAGACTATATAAGCGTAAACTATAGCCTAATAACTTATAGATCCTTAGTTAAAGCTTACTAACAATCGTAAGAACGACTTTATTAAGTTTTAAGCTTAAGTATATATTTAATAAAGTTATCTAGCTAGTTCTTATCTATAGACTTTCCGTCGCGCTCTCTTAGTAGATTATTAGCTATATCTTATACTATATCTCTTATAGGCGAAAACTCTTATAAATCTAACTCTAATATATATCTAACTATTACTTCCTTTTCTAGCTTTATAAGCTTTTTCGAATTAGGCTAGTAATCGCGTCGTAAGAGCTTTCTAGTATATTAGTTAGAGAGAGTCTTTTAAGAAACCTAGTAAATCTTTATAGTACTTCGTTCAGTTAATAACGTGTTATTTTTAAGTTCTTAGGTTACTAAAATAATATTAGCTTCTTAAGAAGGTAATTAAACGTTATAGTATTAAGCTATTATAATTTAAAGATAGTAGGTAGTATATAACTAGGAAAGTAGACAACTCGCTTAGATAGACGACTCGCTTATAAAACACGTTATATATATTTACTTAACGTGTTTTATAAGCGAGTCGTCTACCTAAGTAAGTCGCCTACTTTTTAAATCTAGTATTATTACGATATAAAATACTTAATACTATATAAAGTTATTAAACTATAGAAGCTACCTAGTATTATTTAGAACTTTCGCTATCTTCTATATTAAATATTTCTACTTAACAAGTACGAGAATTATACCTAGTTTTACTATAATAGCTATAGTACCTGTCTACGCGAACTCTCTTCCTAGACTCTTTACCTTGTTTCTAGTCGCTAGTTTCCTTAGAAGTAATTAAATCAGCTAACTTACCTACTATTAATATCTCTTAACTCTTAATATAATTCCTCTTATAACTTTTATACTTAGTTATAGCCTTAGTTATTTTACGAAGATTAGTAATTTCCTTATATATTAATACTATATTATATATCACTCTACTAGAGCCTTTTTCGAGTTAATTAAGAGACTAAATAATAGAACTAGATAATAAGTCTTAATATCTTTAAATCCGATCTTAAATAAGTATTAATTAAGCTATTATTTCACGTATATTACTTAGTATTTTAGGTATTTATAGAGTATCTTCTAGTATCGTTAGTATTAGTATATAAAGTCTTAAATCAAGCTTTAATAACATAGCTTCTAGGTTATATAAGACTAGCCTAGCGTCTTTAAAACTTACGTAGATATTACCTTTTATAAATACTTTATAAAAAGCTATTTTAAATACTAGAAGAAAGGTTTCTTTAATAATATAATTAATATAATTATATACTAAGCCTAATATCTTAGCTCTATATACTCGCTTTAAAGGTAAGAAGTAGACTATATTAAACAGCTATAGTAGGTATAATAAGTATAGAGGTATATAAAGAGTAATAATATTTAAGTCTTTATAGAGTTATTAGAATTCAAGTAAGTTGTAGCTTTTATAACTATTAATAATTAGTAAATAGTATTCTCTTATACTTTACATCTTTATATATTTATTAAAATACTTTAACTATATAACTCTAAGCTTATTATTTATCTAGCTGTTGTTACTAATCTTATTTACCTAATTATATAGTATATATATATCTTAGTACTAGGAAGAAATAAGTACTTTACCTATAAATATAATAAATAGTAGAATTATTTATTCTATTACGTTAACTCTCTAAATAACTATAACCTACTTATAATTACCTAGCTAAACTTACTTTCGCTTTCTACGTATTTCTAAGCTTATAAGAACTAGTTAAGATAAAATAACTTCTATTATAAAGCTACTTTTATTAAAGTTATAAATATCCTTATCTTAAATACTATATTTCTCTTTAATAAACTATATAACGTGATCTATCACCGAGCTACGTATATTACCGAGCTACGTACTTTTACTAAATTTACTACTCTACTACTTTAACACGCGTTTTCTTCTTCTATAATATAAGTCAAACTTAAGAAGTACTAATTATATTAGCTATTAAAGCTATTTAAACATCTAAACGAAAATTAAGCTATAAAAACGTTATAAAAATCTATAAAGTTTCTAAATCTACTCTTCGTCTTAAAATAAACAGCTAACCTTCTTATAGTAATACTAAACCTAATTATTTAAAACTAACGAAATTAGAAGAGGAAACAATTATTTAACATATATTTAATTAAGATTCTAGAGGGTTTTCGCCTTAGCTAGCTAATATAGAAGATATAGTGAATTACCTTCTTAAGACGTATAAAGTAAAACACGTTAGAAAGCGCTAGATAGAACGATTTATAGTTCAACGACTAGAGTTAAAGACGCGTTTTAATTACGTTTACGACTTTTAAAGAGCCTTATATAAAGATCCTAAGTTAATTAGTATATAGTTTCAACTAGTAGAGAATATATAAACGAAATATAGTATAGTAGATAGCGATTTCTATAACTTTAATAAGACTAGCTTTATAATAGGTTAAATCTATTCTAGAATAGTTATTACTTATACTAATCGACGTAGTAAGAGTAAGATAGTTTAACTAGGTAATTAAGAATAAGTAATAGCAATTATTACGATTAATAGCAAAGGTAGAAGTATCCCTCTATTACTTATTATTTAAAGCGTTAATTACCTCGCGAATTAGTATTCTAAAACTAGCCTCCTTTATAATTAAGGTATTAAACCTATAAATAATAGTTAGATAAATAATAAGATAGGTCTAGAATAGTTAAAATACTTTAATAAATATACTACTACTTAAGCTAAGAGTCTATATTATATATTAGTTTTAGATAGATATAAGAGTTATAAATCAGTAGAATTTCAAGAATATTATAAGTCTTATAATATTATAACTCTTAGATTACCTCTATATTCTTCTTATCTAACCTAGATACTTAATATTAAGTGTTTTACTATTCTTAAGTAGAAGTATAGTTAAGAAATTAAAGAGTTTATAAAAGTATATATTAATTATATTACTAAGGTTAAGTTCCTTATAGTCTTTAAATAAGTATATATTAAGTTAATTACTCTTATAAACGGTTAAGCTAGATTCTATAAAGCTAGATTAATACCTTTTAACTCTTAAGTAGTTATATCGAAGTTAGATATAAAGTTACGAACTCTAACGTCTACTAGTCTCTCTTCCGTCGAGGTAGACTCTTAGGTTTCGTAGACCTCTTATAACCTAATAGAAGCTCTTTTATAAATAACTTTAGTTAGAGATCGTATTACCTATTATTAAGGAAGCTCGCCTACTCCTCTTTTTTAAACTGTTGCTTTGTTAGCTAAAGATATAGAGCGTTTAGCTTATAAATTAACTCTTATTAATACTAAGCTATATATACTTCGAGTAGTAAATAAGGCACTTTCTAAGCGTTATAGAGCTAAAAAGAATCGTATCTATTAAAGAGGTATACTTACTATAGAGAATATATACGATATTATAGCTTAAGACGAAGTAAATAAGCAGATATAATATAATAAGCGCTTTAGAAGAGTAAATCGTAAAGAAGAGATTTTAACTACGTAACGTTATAGTACTTATAGAAAGACTAGTTATAATATACGAACTTATTAAGAACTTATAAATATATCTAGCTTATTAGAATCTAAAGAGTAATAAGTTTTATCTATTATTATAGTTGATTTATTATATTTTAAAGTAGTAGAAGTCGGTAAAAGTACGTAGCTCGGTAATATACGTAGCTCGGTAATAGATTACGTTAAGTATAAACTATAGCCTAATAACTCGCGGATCCTTAGTTAAAGCTTACTAACGATTATAAGAACGACTCTATTAAGTTTTAAGCTTAAGTATACGTTTAATAAAGTTATCTAGCTAGTTCTTACTTATAGGCTTTCCGTCGCGCTCTCTTAGTAGATTATTAGTTATATCTTATACTATATCTCTTATAAGCGAAAACCCTTCTAAATCTAACTATTGCTTTCTCTACTAGCTTCGTAAGCTTTTTCGAATTAGACTAGTAATCGCGTCGTAAGAGCTTTCTAGCACGTCGGTTAGAGAGAGTCTTTTAAGGAATCTAGTAAATCTTTATAGTACTTCGTTTAGTTAATAACGCGTTGTTTTCGAGTTCTTAGGTCGCTAAAATAATATTAGCTTCTTAAGAAGGTAATTAAACGTTATTATTACAGGCTAAATATAAAGAGGTTAATAGATAAGGTTATCTTATTATAAGGAGAATTAACTAAGAAGAGAAGTCTAATTCTACGTACGAGAGAAGAGGGTTTTATAGAGGCTACGTATAGACTATACGTAATTATATTCTAAACGTTAATCTCTTATATTCTAAACGTTGATATGTTTAAAATATTAATATCTTTAGAATATTAATATATTTAGAATATTAATATATTCTAAACGTTAATCTCTAATATCGATCTAAACACTCTAAGTTATATAGTTACGTTTTATATAAAGGTTAGTAGACTAAGTACTCTTTAGGTATAAACTATTATATTACTCTCTCTCTCTAGGTTCTCTAAAGGTTATACGCTTTCGTATCTTTAAGAGTATCTTAAGGTTCCTAAGTTAGTTAAATATATCTCTTCTATTTTATAAGTAGCTTCTTCTATCTTTATCCTTTTTCGTTAAGAATCGCTTCTACTACGTATTCTTAGTCGTCTTTAAAAACTTTAAGTCTAGGCTAGTTATTATCTTAAACTTAACTTAGTAATAGGTCGTTTAAAGCTAGTTAGAGGAGTTAAGAGTAAAAAACGTTATAAATTCTAAGTAGTATATCTAAGTAGTAACTATGTTTTCTAATTACTTCTAGTACTATATACTTAGCTTACTTTATATTAAGCTTCTTTAATATCCTTATTATATAAACGTTTTATAGGTTTAACTAGACTTTGTCTCTAACTTTAAAACTTAGTACTTATTATCTTCTTTAGTTTATAATATCTTCTATTATTTACTATATAATAGCTATTACTAACTATACCTATTTCTATACTTCTTTAAGCTTTTATATAATTATATTAGCTTTCTAAATTAGTAATCGTAGTATCGCTTTACTTAAGAGTTTATACTAGATATCTAGAGATTTAGTATAATATCTATATTTAAGAAAGAAGAGGCTTACTTTTATAGCTATTACTGTTTAGTTATTAATTACTAGTTTAGTAAATAGTAGTAGCTCTTCTTAGTTATTTTAAGTATAATCTATAAATATATATAAGTAGGTCTCTACTATCTAGTTTATTCGTTTCGTAGATCTGTCTATTTCTAGGTAAAAAGCTTAGGGTTAGAGTTAACTAGACGTTATAAGAATATCTTAACAACTTCTACTCTACCTACGTAGACGATATCTTAATATTTTTAGATAGAACTCTTAAAGAATACAAAGACTAAGTTAAGCAAGTACTTAGAAAACTTAAAGAAGTAGGACTCTTTCTTAATATTAATAAATATAAATTCTTAGTTACTTAAACAAAGTACTTTAGATTTATCTTTAATATTAACTTAGAAGTTAAAATAGACCTAGAAAAGATAAAAGCAATCCTAGACTAAGAAGCGCTAACTATAGTTAAAGATATACAAAGTTTCCTTAGCTTTATAAACTTCTACTAAAGCTTTATTAAAGACTATTCTAATATTATAAGACCTCTTATAGAACTTACCTATAAAGAATACATATTTATATAGACAGACGAATATTAAGATGTCTTTAAACGACTTAAGTATATATTTACTATAGCCTCTACTCTTATATAATTTAATTATAAAAGGTAAACGATTATAGAAATAGACTCTTCTAACTAGTATATTAGTAGCACGCTTATATAATATAACGACGAAGGACTTTTATAACTCTATACCTTCTTTTTAAAGAAGAACTTACCTACTAAGTATAACTATAAGATCTATAATAAGGAAATACTAGCGATTATATAATACTTAGAAGCGTAGGATTCTAAGCTACGAAGCATAGACAACTTTAAGATTTAGATAGACTATAAGAACCTCGAGTACTTTATAACAGTTTAGAAGCTTACTAAATAGTAAATATAATAGTCTCTAGCTCTCTTAAAGTATAATCTTAAGATTATATATATTAAAGGTAAATATAACATTTAAGTAGACGCTCTCTTATAACGTAAGTAAGATATACTAGACAACGTTATAGATAAATAGATAGACTATTAGATAAAGCAACTTCTTAAGATTATAAATAAAAAGAGAAAGATCCTAGAGATTATAAAGGCAAACCTAATATAAAGATAAGCTCTTAAACTATAAGAGGAAGTCTCTAATAATAAAAAGACGTTCTAGGAACTCTAGATAATAGCTAAAGAAAAAGATACTAACCTTTAAATAATAAAAGAAGCTATATAATAAGGTAAGAGAACGTTCTCTACTAGCTTAAGACTTAAAGTATTAATATCTAAATATACGATTATAAATAGAAAACTAAAGTTCTAAGACTACTTATAAGTTTTAAATAATAAAGAACTTTATATAAGAATAATTTAATTAATATATAATTTAAAGCTCTATAGTTACCCTAGCTAAGAAAACACGGCCTAGATCCTCTTATAATAATACTTCTAGCCTTAGATATTATAAGATATTTAAAGGTTTATATAAAACTATAACACTTATAGAAGGAATAAGGCTTAAAGAAACGTATAATAAGGATTCCTAAAACCACTACTAGTTCTAAACCGAATCTAAAGCGAGATCTTAATAGACTTTATAGTTAATCTTCTAAAAAGTAATAAATATATAAATATAGTTATAATTATAAATAGACTAGGAAAAGGAACAATTTATAATAGTCTTAAGAATATTATAGCTAAAATAGTTACTAGATAGTTTATTTAAACTTTCTACTAAAGATATTATTTACTAAAAGTAATAGTATCTAATTAAAGAACGTAGTTTGTTAGCTACCTTTAGACAAGAGTATATTCTCTTTTAGAAATTATACGAAGACTCTCTATAGCTTTTTACCTAGAAACGAACAGATCTATAAAACAAATAAACTAGATAGTAGAGACCTACTTATATATATTTATAGATTATACTTAAGATAACTAGGAAGAGCTACTACTATTTACTAAACTAGTAATTAATAACTAAACAGTAATAGCTACAAAAGTAAGCCTCTTCTTCTTTAAACATAGATATTACACCGAACCTCTAAATATCTAGTATAAACTCTTAGACAAAGCTATACTATAATTACTAATTTAGAAAGCTAATATAATCGTACGAAAGCTTAAAGAAGTATAGGAATAGGCATAGTCGGTAATAGCTACTATATAGTAAATAATAGAAGACGTTATAAACCGAAGAAGATAATAAGTACTAAGCTTTAAAGTTAGAGACAAAGTCTAGCTAAACCTACAAAGCGTTTATATAATAAGGATGTTAAAGAAGCTCGATATAAAGCAGGCTAAGTATATAGTACTAGAAGTAATTAGAATACATAGTTACTACTTAGATACGCCGCCTAGAATTCACGACGTTTTCTACTTCTAACTCCTCTAACCAGCTTCGAACAACCCGTTACTAAGTCAAGTTTAAGATAATAACTAGCCTAGACTCAAAGTTCTCGAAGACAACTAAGAATATATAGTAGAAGCGATTCTTAACAAAAAAGGGCGAAGATAGAAGAAGCTACTTATAAAATAGAAAGGATACGCTTAACCGACCTAGGAACCTTAAGACGCCTTTAAAGACACGAAAGCGTATAACCTTTAGAGAACCTAGAGAGAGAGGGTAATATAATAGTTTACACCTAAAGAGTACTCAGTCTACCGACCTTCGTATAAAACGTGACTATACGACTTAGGGCGTTTAAATTAATATTAGAGATTAACGTTTAGAATATATTAATATTCTAAATATATTAATATTCTAAATATATCGACGTTTAGAATATAAGAGATCAACGTTCAGAATATAATTACGTATAGTCTATACATAGCCTCTATAAAACCCTCTTCCCTCGTATATAGAATTAGACTTCGCTCCTTAGTTAATTCTTCTTATAATAAGACAACCTTATCTATTAACCTCTTTGCATTCGGCCTATAACACGCGTCTTCTTAACTATTTATTATAGAAATTAAAACCTAAGAAGAGCGAATTATTCTAGCTATTAAGGCTATTCGATCGTCTACAAAACTAAGTAAACGCTTCGTAGCAAAGATTTACAAAGTACTATATACGACTCTTTCTAATAGAATAGCTAGCCGAACCTATCGCTCTGATTCTAAAGCTAATTATTATAAGTTAACTAAGTTAGAAGAGGAAGTGATTATTCAGAATATACTTAATATAGATTCTAGAGGATTTACGCCCCGGCTAGCTAGTATAGAAGATATAGCTAATTTTATCCTCGAATCGTAGAGAAGAAGACTCGTCGGTAAGCTCTAGGTATATCGATTTATATAACGACAACTAGACCTTAAGACGCGTTTTAATCGCGTTTATAATTTCTAAAGAGCCTTATACTAAGATCTAGAGCTAATTAGTACGTGGTTTCGACTTATTATAAATATATAGACGAAGTATAGAGTTTTAGACTACGACTTTTATAACTTTAACGAAACCGGGTTTATAATAGGTGTTATTTATCTTAGAATAGTTATTACCTATATAGATCAGCGTAGTAGAGGTAAGACAGTTTAGCTAGGTAATCGGGAATAGGCTATAGCAATTACTTATATTAATAAAGAGAGCTAGAGTGTTTCTCTATTCTTAGTAGTTTAGAGTAAGAACTATCTCTCTAACTAGTATACCGACGGCGGCTTCTTACCTAACTAGGTTATTAAACCGAGATAAGTAATAGTTAAACAAATAATAAAACAGGTCTAGAATAGTTAAAACACTTTAATAAATACACTGCTGCTTATATAAAGGGTCTATATCGAATACTAGTCTTAGATAGACATAAGAGTTATGAATCAGCTAAGTTCTAAGAGTACTATAAGATATATAATATTATTACTCTTAGACTACCTTCTTATTTATTCTATCTAACCTAGCTATTTAATATTAGGTGCTTTAGTATATTAAAACAGGTGTATAGTCGGCAGATTAAGACGTTTATCAAGGTCTATATTAACTATATTACGAAGATCGAGTTCTTTCTAGCCTTTATAATAGTATATAAGGAAATAATAACAGTCTTAAACTGTTAGACTGGATTCCGTAGAGCTGGCCTAGTGCCCTTTAACCTATAAGCAGTGCTTTCAAAGCTTGACGTAAGGTTATAGACTCTAACTCTCCCTCGGCCGTCTAGTGCCAACCCTCTCTCTTAGGTGTCCTAGACCTCTTCTAACCTAACTGAAGCACTTTCATAATCAACTCTTATACGAAATCGTATAGCCCGTTACTAAGGAAGCTCGCTAACTCCACTTTTTTAGTATAGAGCGAATAGCACATAAGATAACCCTTTTGTCTACGGAGGTCTATACTCTTCGCGCGGTAAATAAAGCTCTAAGCAAACGCTGTAGAGCTAAAAAGACTCGTGTCTGTTAAGAGAGAGTACTTATAGTAGAGGATATATAGGATATTTTAGCTTAGAAGTGTAACAGCCCTCTATAAATACACTAAAAGAGATACTTGTAGAATAGTACCTGTATTCGAAGAAAACTAAACTAAAGAGAGAAGAGGAGAGTTAGTACGCTCTGTCTCTATTTATATATACTAAGCGAGACTTCGGTAGAACCTCGGCACGTGATCCAGTCGTATGTGACTAGGACTGTTACACCACCCCCTCCTTTAACCGGGCCCCCTTTAACTAAGCCGCTTTGTCTTCCGTAGCTATAGAGTCGTTACTCTCTAATTCGCTGTAATTGTCTCTTTCTACCTCGTACGTCTCTAGCTACAAAGGAAGAGCCTTTAGACGCCCGTCAGCTGTTAGATTCGCTAAATAGAATTCCTTTAACATATATAGCGAGTAGGCTACGTAGCGAGCTAGGTGCTAGTCAAGGTCCTCGTTATAGCTCTTCTACTTTAATCGGTAGTAAAGAGACTTCTATCGCGTCTTACTTGTAAGTACTTCCTTAACCTCCTATTCTTCTTCTTTATCGACGATAATCGGTAGAGGTAGCGTACTTACTTGTCTAGGCAGAGAATCGTCTAAAGCTTTACGTAACTTCTCTAGTACGAAGACAGGATAGACTCTAATAGAGGATAGTAACTAGAGTCTAAAAGCAGAGCTAACTTCCTTAAGGATCTTAAAAGGTCTAGCTATCTAGTAGTCTAACTTCCGGCTAGGTCTTTACGTATTCTAGTCCTTTATAGTAATAAAAACTATATCGCTAACTTTAAAGTCTACTTCTCGTCTATGTCTATTCACGTCCTATTCTTTCTTTTCTTAAGCTTTTACTATATTTGCTTAGCCGACGTCTAGTACTTCTTAAAGAGTCTTTATAACTGTTATAGCTTCTTCTTATAATAGCCTCTCTTATATAGTCGAGAGTTTAGGTATATATTAGTTAAAAGACGTTCTTAGTAAGTAGCTCTTTTATAATTCGAATAGAGACATTCTAATAGTACTATAAGGTAGTATAAGCTAAGCGTGGTCTATTATTAGAAGTAGCTCTAACTAATTATTCTAGTAGTAATTTATATACGGCTATAAGCGCTAATCTAGGTACTGGTTTATAATTTCGGTTTATCTGTCTGTCTAGGCGTGATTTGCAGTCGAAAGTCGAAGCTAGACGCTGAGGGTTCGTGTAAATTCTTACTAGAAGGTAGAGATAAACTAAGGGCCTCTATTAAAGATAATACTCTCTAGGATTCTGTAATATCGTAATACGTGCTATAAGTATAGCCTAGCTATTTGCTTAGCTATTACTTCCTTTTAGTATAGAATAGAGATAGATTGTTTAGATAATCGGTTAATAACTATGAATACGTTGTTAAAACTGTACTTATTAGCTAGGAAGGATTTAAAGTCTATTACTACGTGTTACTATATATATAATAGAACTAGAAGTAGGTGTAGATAACTAGAGGTCTTATCTCTTAGTATATCTACTCTTCGACATTTGTAATAGTTACGTACGTATTACGTAATATTAGACTTTATATTTCGCTAGATATATCTCGAGCGAAGGATCTAGTAGGTCTTGTCTTATCTAGGGTAGGCTAGTAGTACTTAGTTATATACTTTATAGATTAGGTCTATCTATAAAGTATTAATATCTAGTACTATTAAGTAGCCTTAATAAAGTAGTAGGTCTTCCTCTAAGACATATAGAGAGTCTTCGTCGTTCTTAGCCTATAATCGTAAAGTTTAAAGTGTCTTAGTATTCTTATTTGCTTTATAGATTCGTTTAGAGAGTATAAGAGACTCCTAGAAGTGATCGTTGTCGACTAGAGCTAGTGTAATAGAGCTTATTTCGACCTCGAGGTCTTTAAGTACTTCTATATTAACTTATTCTTTTATTAAGAGTATATAGGTCTAGTATTATTCTTTTAGCTTCTTCTAAGTCTATAACTCGTCTGTTTTTCGTATTAAAGCGTCTATCTTCCTATTCTCTTTTCTAGAATAGTATATTACTATAAAGTAGTATTTAGCTAAAGCTTTAGCTTATCTAGCTTAACGTATAGTAAGCTACTTTATTATTATAAAGTACTTAAGTACTTTATAATTAGTATAAATATAAACTTTCTTATATTTGCTTTATAATTCCAGTCTCTATTCTATAAGCAAGCGTACGATTATAAGTATCTCTTTATTATAAATCTTATAATTATACTTAGCTAAGGATATAACCTTACTAAAGTAAGCTACTAGGTACTATTAGCCGTCTACTTACTGTTGTTATAGTATCCTAGCAATTATTCTATCTAAGGCGTCTATCTCGATTATTATAAGAAGCTCTAGAGAGTAGTAGCGAAAGACTAGTACCGTTGTAAGACACTCTTTTAGCTTCTTAAAAGCGTCCTAGTAGCTTTTGTCGAAGTTGAAGAGTACGTTGTCCTTTATAAGACGTGTAAGTGGTTTTATAATAATTCTATAATTTCGTATAAACCTCTAGTAGAAGTTATAAAAGCCTACGAAGCTCTAGACGCCTTTTACTATATCTAGTACTTACTAATTTTAGACTATTATAACTTTTTCTAGATCTACTTTAATACTATTAGTCTTAATAATAAAGCTAAGGTATTTTATCTTCTTAATATTAAATTCGTATTTCTTAATATCTACTTATAAGCTAGTATCTCGTAGTTATTAGAGGACTTTTTATATATATTCCTCGTACTCTAATATATTTAAAGAATAGATAAGGATATCGTCTAAGTAAGTAGAGCAGAAATCGTCTAAATAGTTAAAAAGTACGTCGTTTATATACTACTAGTACGTAGATAGTCTATTTATAAGTCTAAAGAGTAGAACCTTATACTTATACGTTCTATAACGTATATAGAAAGTAGTTAGTTCTTTAGAATCAGGATCTATTCTTATATAATAGAAAGCTTAATAGATATCGAGTTTTATAAAGATTTAAGTTTAACTAATATAGGCTAGCGTTTTATTAATAAGAGGAAGTAGATAGTAGTCTTTTTAAGTAAGATTATTAAGCTTCTAGAAGTTGATATAAAAGCGTAATCTTCTATCTACTTTCTTAATAAATAGTACTAGAGTAGTAAAAGAGGACTAGCTATACTCTATAAATCCCTTATAAAGGTTGTCTAAGATATATTCCTTTATAGTAAGTAGCTCTTTAGTCGATATCTTATATAGTAGAGAATATCTAAGAGTATCTGTTTCTTCTAGCTATATTTTATAGTTATAATATTAGTAAGATAACATGGTATCTAAAGCTTCTTTTAAGAATACGTCTATAAAATCTACATACTTCTCTAGAACCTCTAGTATTACTATATAATCCTCTTCTTATCTAGCTATAATACTATTAATCTTATATAAGCTAGTAGTAAATATCTTACTATCTTTCTAAAGTAAATAGTAGTATATTCCTACTATAGATATAGTAGAGATATTAATTATTATAGAAGGTTCTTGCTTTAGAAAGGGCTTTCGTCGATAAACTAAGGTAAGTACTTTCTTAGGTAATCTCTCGAGTTCCTGTTTTATAATCTAGTATTATACTTATATAGAAGACTAGTAGTTGCTTTCGTAGATCGTAGATATACATTCTAGATATTCTATTATACTAAGTTCTAGAATAGATCAGCTATTCTGTCTTTGTAATTCGTCTGTTTCTATTATAAGGTTATAAGCGTCTGCCTAATTCTAGTAAAAGAGCGTAGAGTTCTTAGAACGAATAGCTTCGTATAAGAGAGAGGTAGGCTGCTAAGTAGAGAAGTAAGGCTTAAGTTCCTCTAGCTAGACTAACTTTTAATAAGTTACGTTAATATTAATATAAAAGTATTTAAAGAATTTTCAGCTAAGGATAACGTTATATAATCCTAGGTCTAGTAGAATAAAGGGTATATTAAAGAATTTATAGCTATCTAATACGTAATTAGAGAGGAAGTAGTAAGTAGCTTTTCTACTAATCTCTCTATTATATCTATAAATCTTTATAGGTATAAGAAGTCTTTTTATTTTAAGTTTATAGAACTTTGCTAAGTCGTAACCGAATTAGACGTCTATAAAAGAGAATATATTTGCTCTAAGGTTACTAAGAGTAGTAGTTTATATACTATATCTATTAATTATTATTATACTAGGTAAAGTAAATGCTTTTCTACTAACTAATAACTATAGATTAATCTTAAAGAGATTAATCCTATATTTACCTAAGGTAGAGTCTTCTCTTAGGTGTATTCGCTTCCTAACTTAGATCTAGCTTCTTCTTCCTTCTCTAGCTCGCTTAAGTCTACCTTCTTATAGACTCTTAGCTATAGGCAGGACTTAATATAATAGCCGACTTCTCTATAGTTATAACACGTGTTAGTAGAGAGGTGAATACTAGCTACGCGAGTAGGAATTTCTAGAGAACGTATAGCTGTAGCTATATTTATAGCTATAGTAGGTAGATACTTGCTTATACGCTTTCTAGTCTTTTCTTCTATAATATCTCGTAGGTCGTTGTCGACGCTATTAGTAAGAGTATAAAAGAGGTCTATGTCTCTCTTAGCTTAAAGTCTAATAACTATAAGAGCTTATCAGAGGTTAATAGTTAACTTATTAAAAAGATTATTAATTCTGTCTTACTTTAGAGCCTTAGACTTGTCTACTAGCTTCTATAACTTTGCTTAAAACTCGTAGAACGTCTCTTAAGCTATTTATAGCTCTTAGTACTTCTTATAAGCCTTATTATAAACGTATAGACTAACTATAATATTACAGAGGTAAGCTAGTATCTTATTATAAGTAGTAAATCAGTTATTAGTATTAAACTTATATTTTAGATAAATATAATTATATACTTAGCTAGTAGTAGCGCGATATACTAGGTTTATCTTTGCCTTCTTAGATTCAAAGTAGTCGATATTAATATATAGCTTTACTATAATTTCAGTCTTCTAGGTATTATATATAATCTAGTTATCTTCTATTATAAACGTATATAGATTCTCTACTTTACTAGTCTTCTTAGAAGACTAGACAGTAGGAGTAGATTAGGTAACCTTTTTAGCTTTTAGCTCTATAGAGATGTATTTATAGCGTACGTGTATTTCTACTGCTTAAGAGGTAGATCTAGATCTAGTATTAACTTTAAGGTAGTAGACCTTATCTATAAGAGTGGTTATCGTCTAAAGGATTTATTATAAGGTATTATTAATAGAAAGAGAAGAAGATAACTTAGTTACTATTATAGAAGAGCTAGTAGTAGCCTTACTAGTAGAAAGAGGTAGTAGTACTATAGCTTAAGAAGAGGTCTTAGTCTTTTAAGAGCTAGTGTTAATAGTAGGTGGTAAGGATAAAGTTAAAGGCTCTTCGTTCGATAGCTTATCGAGCTAGCTAAGAGAGAAGCGTTGTAACTTATTCCCGCGTACGAAGGGATTTGCTATAAAGTAAATATATATGCTTTCGTTCGTAAACAGCGTTGTCTGTTTTAGGATATTTATATGCCTTCCTAAGCGAGAGTATAAGTTTAGTTTTAGTATAACAGCTCTTTATAAATGTATCAAAAGAGATACTTATAGAATAGTACCTATATTCAAAGAAAACTAAACTAAAGAGAGAAGAGGAGAGTTAGTACGCTCTGTCTCTATTTATATACACTAAGCGAGACTTCGGTAGAACCTCGGCACGTGATCCAGTCGTATGTGACTGGGACTGTTATAAGAAGGATATAGATAAGCAAGTACGACGCGACGTAGGTAAGGCGGAGGTTAGTTATAAGAAGAGGTAACCTTCTAAGCAGCGCTGTAGAACTTGTAGAAAAGCTAGTTATAACGTGCGAACTTGTTAAGAAGTTGTAGATATATCTAGTTCGTTAGATCCTAAGAGCGATAATTAATTTAATATATTATAGTTGATTTATTTAGATATAAAGTTTTATACTAAGGAAAAGTAATCGACTCGGTAATATAATCGACTCGCTGATAAACTACGTTATATAATCTTAAAATTATACTTTAAGAAAGCTAGAAACTATTATAACGTGTTTTATAAGCGAGTCGCCTACCTAAGCGAGTCGCTTACTTTTTCAATCTAGTATTATTACGATATAAAATACTTAATACTATACAAAGTTATTAAACTATAGAAGCTACCTAGTATTATTTAGAACTTTCGCTATCTTCTATATTAAATATTTCTATCTAACAAGTATAAGAATTATACCTAGTTTTACTACAACGGCTATAGTATCTGTCTACGCGAACTCTCTTCCTAGACTCTTTACCTTATTTCTAGTCGCTAGTTTCCTTAGAAGTAATTAAATCAGCTATCTCGCCTACTATTAATATCTCTTAGCTCTTAATATACTTCCTCTTACGACTTTTACACTTAGTTATAGCCTTAGTTATCTTACGAAGACTAGTGATTTCCTTGCGTATTAATACTATATTATATATCACCCTAGTAGAGCCTTTTTCGAGTTAATTAAGAGACTGAATAATAGAACTAGGTAACGAGTTTTAATATCTTTGAATCCGATCTCGAATAAGCGTTGATTAAGCTATTATTTCGCGCGCGTTACTTAGTGTTTTAGGTGTTTATAGAGTGTCTTCTTATATTATTAGTGTTAGTATACAGAGCCTTAAATCAAGCTTCGATAATATAGCTTCTGAGTTATATAGGAGTAGCCCAGCGCCTTTAAAACTCGCGTAGATATTACCTTTTATAAATGCTTTATAAAAAGCTGTTTTAAACGCTAGAAGAAAGGTTTCTTTAGTAATATAATTAATATAATTACGTGCTAAGCCTAATATCTTAGCTCTATACGCTCGCTTTAAAAGCGAGAAGCAGACTATATTAAGCGGCTATAGTAGGTGCGATAAGTGTAGAGGTATATTAAGAGTAATAATATTTAAGTCTTTATAGAGTTATTAGAATTTGAGCGAGTTATAGCTTTTATAACTATTAATAATTAATAAACGGTATTCTCCTATACTTTACGCCTTTATATGTTTGTTAAAATACTTTAACTATGTAACTCTAAGCTTATTATTTATCTAACCGTTGTTGCTAACCTTAATTACCTAATCGTATAGTATATATATATCTTAGTATTAGGAAGAAATAAGTACTTTACCTACGAATATAATAAATAGTAGGATTGCCTATCCTATTACGTTAACTCTCTAAATAACTATAACCTACTCGCGATTACCTAGCTAAACTTGCTTTCGCTTCCCACGCGTTTCTAAGCTTATAATAACAAGTTAGGACGAAATAACTCCTATTATAAAGCCACTTTCGTTAAAGTTATAAATATCCTTATCTTAAATACTATATTTCTCTTTAATAGACTATATAAGCGTAAACTATAGGCTAATAACTCGCGGATCCTTAGTTAAAGCTCGCTAACGATCGTAAGAACGACTTTATCGAGTTTTAAGCTTAGGTATACGTTTAATAAAGTTGTCTAGCCAGTTCTTATCTATAGGCTTTCTATCGCGCTCTCTTAGTAGATTATTAGCTATATCTTATACTATATCTCTTATAGACGAAAACCCTCGCGAATCCAACTCTAATATATATCTAACTATTGCTTCCTCCTCTGGCTTCGTAAGCTTTTTCAAATTAGGCTAGCAATCGCGTCGTAAGAGCTTTCCGGCGCGTCGGTTAGAGAGAGTCTTTCGAGGAACCTAGTAAATCTTTACAGCGCTTCGTTTAGTTAATAACGCGTTGTTTTCGAGTTCTTAGGTCGCTAAAATGATATTAGCTTCTTAAGAAGGTAATTAAACGTTGTAGTATTAAGCTATTACGATTTAAAGGTAGTAGGTAGTACGCGACTAGGAAAGTAGACGACTCGCTTAGGTAGGCGACTCGCTTATAAAACACGTTATTTACTATTTAGTAAGCTTCTAAACTATTATAAAGTACTTAAGGTTCTTATAGTCTATCTAAATCTTAAAGTTATCTATGCTTTATAGTTTAAGATCTTATACTTTTAAGTATTATATAATTACTAGTATTTCTTTATTATAGATCTTATAGTTATATATAATAGATAAGTTCTTCTTTAAAAAGAAGATATAGAGTTATAAAAGTTCTTTATTATTATATTATATAAGTATACTACTAATATATTAGTTAGAAGAGTCTATTTCTATAATTATTTATCTTTTATAATTAAATTATATAAGAGTAGAAGTTATAATAAATATATACTTAAGTTATTTAAAAGTATATTAATATTTATCTATTTATATAAATATATATTTCTTATAAGTAAGTTTTATAAGAGGTCTTATAATATTAGAATAGTTTTTAATAAAGCTTTAATAAAAGTATATAAAGTTAAAAAAACTTTATATATTTTTAACTATAGTTAGTACTTCCTAGTCTAGGATTACTTTTACCTTTTCTAAGTCTATTTTAACTTCTAAGTTAATATTAAAAATAAATCTAAAGTACTTTATTTAAATAACTAAGAATTTATATTTATTAATATTAAGAAAGAGTTCTACTTTTTTAAGTTTTCTAAGTACTTACTTAACTTAGTTTTTATATTCTTTAAAAGTTCTATCTAAAAATATTAAGATATTATTTATATAAGTAAAGTAGAAGTTATTAAAATATTTTTATAATATCTAGTTAATATATCTCTAAAACGTACTTAGTATATTTATAAGTTTAAAAGAAGTAACTAGCTATTTATATAAGTAAAGTAGAAGTTATTAAAATATTCTTATAATATCTAGTTAATATATCTTTAAAACGTACTTAGTATATTTATAAGTCTAAAAGAAGTAACTAGCTATTTATATAATCTATATCTTATCTAAAAAGCTATTTTCTACTTATCTTCTTCTATAATCTAGATTTAGTAAAAAGCTTAGCTTATATTAAGTTTTATATACTATCTTACTTTACTAGCTTATTATAGTATCTTATAGATTAAGAGAAGTAAGTACTAGTTCTTTTATATAACTTTATTTAAAGTATAATAATTAATATAAAACTATAAACCTCTTTCTAGCTTTTATATAAAGAGTACTAGAGTAATAGTAGAGGAGTTACTAACTTAGATCTAGTCTTTATCTATATACTTTATAAGCGTTTTTTAAAAGATAAGGAGTTTATTATAAGATATGTTATAAAACAGTTTCTAAGAGACTATTACTTCTTTTTTATCTTCTTTTATAAGTTTAATCTAGTAGTCTATTCTACTATCTTATAAAGAGAGAACTTTATCTAAGTCTTTTAGGCTAAAAGTACTAAGATAATTCTAGAACTATAGTAGTAGCTTTATTTAAAGATTTATTTTTATCTTTTTCGTTTTTTTAAAAGCTTTAGTAATATCTTATAAACTAGCTAAGAATACTTATATATTAAAGTATTAAGTCTTATTTATTATTATTTAAAATCTTTTATAGAAATAAGTTAATAATTAATAGTAGAATTAATATAGCTATTTATTTCTAAAACTTTAGCTTAATTTTATATAAATATATTTATTAAGAAGATAAGATATTTAAAAGTAAGTTTATTAATTTAAGTATTTTATTTAATTATTTAAAAAAGTCTAAGAATTATATTATATAATTCTAAATAAGGAATAATATAGAGGAATAACCTAGTTTTATAGTACTTATTAATATCTAGAGAAATAGTAGTAACTTCTATTACTATATTTTCTAAGAGAGTATTAAAGCTAGAAATCTTTTAAAAGGAAATAGAAATATACTAAAGATTATTTTAAATAGTAAATAAGAAGCTAATAAGTCTATATAATAAATATCTAAAGTTAAGAAGAGTTTTTATAAAATATTCTTTATTAACTAATATAGAAACTAAAAATAAGAGACTATTTATTAACTTCTCTTAGAACTTAATCTATTCCTTTATTACTTCTTTTAAAACCTTTTTCTACTTCTAATAACGTCTTTTACTAGAAGCTATTCTTTTTCTAACTTATTAGAGTTAGAGTTAGAGACTTTCTTAATTATTCTTTTTCCTTTTATATCTTGATTTTCCTTTTATATAAGAGCTACTTAGACTTTCTTATCTATTTATTTAAGAGATACTTTTTTTATAATAAACTTTATCTTTATCTTATAATCCTAGACTTAGTATTCTTTAAGTCTATATCTTAGATAAAGGCTTAGGCTTCTTCTTTTAGTAATAACTATATTAGAGCTCTACTATAGTTCTCTAGGTTAAGTAAAGAAGACTACTACTATTAGTTACTAGTCTATCGCGTTAGTTAAAGAACTGTCTTTTAGTTTATATATAGTTATACTTATAGATAGAGCTGCTTATAGCTTCTTCGTTTACTAAGTAGTAAGCTTAGTAACTTTATTTAACTAATTATTAATTATTTATAGCTACTTATAATACCTATTATAGATACTATCTTCTTAAATACTAATAGTTATAGTAATTAGCTTTATACTAAGAGTAGTTTTTAAGTAGCTCTTCTTAATTATATTATCTTATTCTTAGCTAGAAGCTTTTAAAATTAGCTAGTTAAATTTATTTAGAAATTTATTAAAGAGTTATTAGCTTTACTTTATTCTATTAATCTAGCTAAGTACCTTTTACTATAACTAAGGGTTATAAAATACTATATAAAGCTATTCTATAAATTCTATAACTATAAACCTGTTTTCTTAGTAAGTATACTCTATCTAAAGAAGGATTCTTATAGCTATATCTTCTTAGAGTTATCTAAAGATATACTAAACTCTTTCTTTTTCTTATCTAATTAATAGGCTATCGATTTCTAGTTTTACTTATAAAAGGTCTTTAAATTAAGAGAAGAAGCTAAGCGTGTTTTTATTATACTTTTCTAAGTATAAAAGGTAAGGTTTTAGTTTTTATTTAATATTTAAAGTAACTGAAATTAGTATTAAGATAGGCGTAGATTAAGAAGAAGTAGCTCTAGTTTAGTTTCCTTTATATAAAGATAGTCTTCTTTTAAGTTTTAAGATAGACTTATTTTACTAGCTAGAAAGGTTTACTATAGATTCTATTTATTAGGTAGTAAGAGTTTATATCTGTTTCTACTACTAACTTAATATCTACTAAAGCTAGTTTAGCTATTCTTATCTATTTATTATTCTTATATCTTCTATTATATTTATAGTCGTCTACTATATACTTTAGACTATTATAGAAGACTATATATCTTCGTTATTTTTATTTGTTTTATATAAACTATATTTAATATAATCTATTACCGAGCTACGTATATTACCGAGCTACGTATATTACCGAGCTACGTACTTTTGTTAAATTTACTACTCTACTACTTTAATACGTGTTTTCTTCTTTTATAATATAAGTCTAAACTTAAGAAGTACGAATTATATTAGCTATTAAAGCTATTTGAATATCTAAACGAAAATTAAGTTATAGAAACGTTATAAAAATCTATAAAGTTCCTAAATCTGCTCTTTATCTTAGAATAAATAGCCGACCTTCTCGTAGTAATACTAAACCTAATTGTTTAAAGCTAATAAAATTAGAGAAGGAAATAATTATTCGATATATATTCGATTAAGATTCTAGAGGGTTTTTACCTTAGCTAGCTAATATAGAAGATATAGCGAATTATCTCTTTAAGATATATAGAGTAAAACGTGTTAGAATATACTAGGTAGAACGATTTATAGTTTAATAACTAGAGCTAAAGACGCGTTTTAATTACGTTTACGACTTTTAAAAAGCCTTATACGAAGATCCTAAGTTAATTAGTATATAGTTTTAACTAGTAGAGAATATATAGACGAAATATAGTATAGTAGATAGCGATTTCTATAACTTCGACGAGACTAGATTTATAATAGATTAAATCTGTCTTAGAATAGTTGTTACTTATACTAATTAACGTAGTAAGAGTAAGATAGTTTAACTAGGTAATTAAGAATAGGTAATAGTAATTATTATAATTAATAGCGAAGGTAGAAGTATCTCTCTATTTCTTATTATTTAAGGTACTAATTATCTTATAAATTAGTATTCTAAAACTAGCCTCTCTTATAATTAAGTTATTAAACTTATAAATAATAATTAGATAAATAATAAGATAGGTCTAGAATAGTTAAAATACTTTAATAAACATACTACTACTTAAGCTAAGAGTCTATATTATATATTAGTTTTAAATAGATATAAGAGTTATAAATTAGTAGAATTTTAAGAATATTATAAGTCTTATAATATTATAGAATATGTCCAAGTACTCCGGTTTAGAGAGCCGAATCCAGGGAGTTTAGTCGCTGTTTTAAGAGAGCTCAACCGCTTGTCTAATAGTCTAACGGTTTAACAGCTCTCGTGCTCCGTTCTTCAGAGTTAGCCTCAGACACGCGAACCCTAGTAAACTACGTATCTAGAATCTCTAACCTACTATACCTATTCCTAATTCTATATTAGCTAGATATAGCTCTCTTCCTTTTATTAGTTATAATAGACTATAACTGCCTTAACAGCGATTTAAGTTATATAAGTACTCGTAGTCTCCTCTTACCTCTACTACCGAATACTCTTCTTTACATAGTCGTTATCTTATTATTATCTCCTGCCTCTCTTACGTCTTTATAATTCTACTGCTCTTCTATTAATACTCTCTTATCCGCAACCTCTCGCTCTCTATACGAGTCTCTTAAAGTTCTAACACCTTTATCGCTCTTAATACCTTCTAGCGACTCTCTTAATAATAATCTACCTCTACTATCCGCTACCTCGGAACTGCTAATAGGAATATAGCTTCTATATACTAAATTCTAGCGGCTAATACTCTTATAACCCTCTAAAATGTCGTTAAACGACGCTATAACGTTAATCGAATACTAAAGAAGAGAGAGAAGAAAGTACTAAGTAGAGAAGATTACTAACTTCTTAAGGTTAATTTAGATAGTAAACAACACTTATAGCTAGAGGACTCGGAAAATGTCGTTAAACGACGCTACGACGCTAATCGAATACTAAAGGAGAGAGAGAAGAAAGCGCTAAGTAGAGAAGATTACCGACTTTTTAAGGTTAATTTAGATAGTAAATAACACTTATAGCTAGAGGACTTGGAAAATACTAAAGCGAGTATCTACTATATTAGGTAGAAGTTTATTAGATATACTACTAATGCTTAGGTCTTCCTTGTTTAGTTATATATAGCTAATAACTAGTAGATACTATAATCTCTATAATACTAGAGAATAGCGTATAGCTATCTAAGAGTAGAATTATACTAAGAGAAGGATTATAGCGTTCCTCTGTTAGATCTATGTTATATATCTAGTAAAGAAGTAGAAAAGAGAGAAATAGAAGTCTATTAATTAGTACTAGTATAACTTTAAGATACTTTATTATTAGATAAATAATAGCTATTTAGTAAATAGAGATAATATATTAGAGATTATTAAGGTATTATAATCCTCTTTCTATATTAGACTTCTATTATATACTAAACTTATAAATTAAAAATATATTAATACTATTCTTAAAGTTAACTTTAATCTTAATAATACTTTAAAGCTTAAACTAGTAGTTAGGCCTAATAACCTACTTCTCTTACTAGTTTAGTACTAGGCTTATAACGAATCTATCTTTCTAACTAAAGATAATTAATATAATCTAGCTACTATTATATTATTTAATATATATACTAGTAGTTATTTTATAGAATTTATATATATATTTAAAGATAAAGCTAGTTAAGACTCCTTTAATAAAGTAGAGGAAATTAGTAAACGAGAACGTCTTTTAGAAGTAATAAGAAAAGATTATAATAATAAAAGTAATATAGGTAATAGTTATAAGTATAATAGAGATATACTCTTTAATAATAATATCTAGGATCTTTTTTATAATAACGATTATAATACGTCTAATAAAGATATAAGTATAGGCGTTAGTACTAATAGCAGTTATTATATAAAGGAGAGAGATAATTCTAAGTAACTACTAGAGTAGAACTATAATACTACTAAGCTTAATAAGTTTAGAGAAGCTAAAAGGAAGTATAAAGTACTTTATTATAAGGATATCTATATCTAAATAATAGTAAATCTAAAGTAGGGTAAGAGAGACCTTCTTACTATAGAGGTCTCTTTATAGTACTATAAAGGAGTTAATAATAAGCCTAAACTATATATTTCTTCTCTCTTATCTCTAGAACTTACTTAATCTATTCTAAGATAACCTTCCTCTTCTAGGAGAATCCTCTCTCTATTCTCTATCTAATCTCCTATATATTAACCTATGTGATTTATAATAATACTATTCTTATAGATAGCTATACGTCTACTAAGCCCTTCTATACCACGGACCTGCCTAGCTAGGGCATAAGTACGATTAAGGTATATTAGAAGGAAGAATAGCTTAAGCGACCAGTATTCTATAAGTCTATATAAGATATTAATAATAGTTAGGTAAAGTTGAAGACTAAGCTAATAACTTACTTAATATACGTCTTCTATCTTAACTACCTAAGACGAGATTCTAGGTTCGAAGATAAGCTAACAAGCTACTACTTCTACTATAGTACTATAAATGCTATTAATAGTATATAACGCGAGTTAAATATATATCTACTTCTCTTAGCTAATAACTACTTCTAGGTACTGCTTCGGATTCTATACGTAACTAAGTTCTAAGGTACAACCTCTCTACTAGGGTATTTAGCGCTATCTATTAAGATTAGCTTATTCGATTTAATATATAAGACACCTTTTTTAAGAGTAACGTCTCTAATAATAAGCTAACCTATACCTTTATTTATATAAGTATTTAATATAACCTAGGTACTTTAAAAGAAGTACTAGATAGAGTTATAAAGTAATTCTATATCATAGATCTAGATATTATTAACCTTAAGTAATAATTTAATAAGCTATATATAAAGATTAAAGAGAAATATAAGTTTATTAAAAAAGCCTTAGTAAAGATAAGAAAAGAGTACTAAGACCTTATAAAGCGACTTATAAATTCGAAGAAGAGCTTAAAAAGAGAGATTAAGATTAAGTATAGAAAAGACTACTTCTTTTATATTTATAATAAAATAATAAAGAAGTAACTTAAAAAGTAGTATAATTAGCTTATAATAGAAAAGAATTAAGAGGATATTAAACCTATAGTTATATACTAGCTTAGTAAATAGATATAATTATAAGAAGTTCTTTATAACCTCTCTAAAAACCTTAGTTTTTAAGAAATTATTATTTAAAAGATCTTTACTATTAATCTTCTAATTATACTTATTAGAAAATAAGAGTTATAAATTTAAAGGCTATTATTAGCTCTAATATATAAACCTTATTTTAAAGAAGAGTCTTCTTCTTCTACTTTACTCTATCTAGGGTCTAATATTTTCTTTATTATTTATAGTAAAACCTAATATATATTTTATATTAAAAATAAGTAACTTTTATCTTAATAATAGCTATATACTTTTAGCTACGTTTTATATATAATAGACTATATAGAAAATATTTATTTAAAAAATTACTTATCTAAAAAGAGGTTTAACTATAAGTATTTTATATATAAGTCTTAAAGTCTTATTCTTAATAATATAAACTATTTTAAGTATTATATATAAGTTATATATAGTATTAAACTATAAGAGCCTAGGTATATAGATTAGGAAGTATTAGAAGAGCTATTAGTAAGATAAGGTAAAGCAGGGCTTATAGACTAGTAGATATATTTATAGTAGAGGTTAGTACTAGAACTAGAAGTTAAAAGTAGCCTTAGAAACAAGGTCAGCTAGCTACTAGACTACTTAATACTTAAGATAGAGATAAGCTAGAGAAGTAGTATAGTATTTAATTAAAATTATAATATATAATTATAAGAGTATTAATATCTTTACTATTAAATTCTAAAGAACTAGACTTTATATTAATATCTCTATTATCTTAACTAATAATATTTATTTCTATATCTAATATATTATTCTTAAGATTATATTTATCTTCTATTATAATCTCTATCTTCTTTTCTCTTAATTACTATATTTATATAGTATTCCTAAACTATACTTATTACTTACTACTTTAAGAGAAATAGTAGATTTTCTATTTATAGAAATTAATCCTTATTTTATAATATAATACTTTTACTACTAAGTTAAGTCTTTTAATATATAAGAGTTTATAAATATAAATAAATTCTAATATATTCTTAAAAGTAATATATTCTAGATTTAAGAAGCTATTACTTTATAAGATATTACAAAACTAGCTATCTAATTCTAGATTAAGAATAAGTCTACTTATCTTATAATTTAAAACTAGTTAAAAAGATATCTTTTAAATAGAAAAGTATTTAAAGATTATCTAATATTCTACTAAGAAGTATTTCTAAATAAATATAAAAGATCTTTAGATATTAGAAACCTTAAAATAAGCTAATATAAGAAATTCTCTTATTATATTATTATAATATTATTCTAGTACTATTACGATATATATCTAAGTACTCTAGGCTATTTATATACCTTTTAAGTAAGGTAAAAAGCTAAACGTTCGTAATAGTAATAGACTTATTAGGTTATAGTAGAATAAGACTATAATCGTTTTAGTAGAATATTAAGCTATTTAAAGCTATAAGTATTATAAGAATAGCTTATATCTCTAGAATAATAGCTTTAGTATACTAATTATTAATAAGAGTTAGGTACTAGATAGATGATATTCTAGGTCTAAGACTATAGTAGTATAAAGTATCCTTAATATCTAAATTAAAGAGAGAAAGCCTTCTTAGTTAAGATAAGCTAAAGACAGGTATATAACATACTAGCTCTAAGCTATAGCAGGTATTAGAAAAGGTTTCCTAATATAGCCTATCTTATTTACTAACTAGTAATAGTTTCTTAAGCTCTTAGAATACTTATATAGTAGGTCTTTTAGTCTAATTTACTAAAGCGCTTTAGAGTACTAAGTCTAGAAAAGTATTATAAAAGATAAATTTAATTTAGTTTTCTTTTATTTAAATTAGTTTTATTTCTATAATAAATTTTAAAGTCTATAATTTTAATATCTCTTTTCTTTTTATTCTTATTAAAGTTTATTTTTATATTCTAAGATATACCTTATAATAAGATAAATCTATAGTTTTAGAATTATAAAATTTTCTTTACTAAATAACTAGATAGTAAGGCTATATTAAGCAAGGCGTATACATAGGTCTACTACTACTTTTATAAAGTTAAGAATCTCGTTTTCCTATTATTAACTGTTTATCTTCTTCTCTATTTTCTAATAGTATAATAAACTAACCTTATAACGCTTAGTACTCGCTCTTTATAAATACTTAGCTCTTTTACCTAGACACTGTCTCTTTCTTACTAAGCTTCTCTAATCAACTATGCCGTAGCTCTAAAGGTTATATAAAGATAGTACTAAGTAGCTTTAACTATAATTTATAATTACTCTTTACTACCTTTATACTCTTAAGTAACTATAACGTTAATCCCTTTCCTAGACTATCTTATATCAGCTAAGTTACAAGGTTAGCAAGTATCTAAACCTACTTATAATTTACCTTACTACTTTACTATTACTATCTTTTATAATAGCGTCTTAGATATTAAGATATTATAAGTTTAACCTCTACTTATAAATACTATAGCTAGTTTTAAAAAGGCCTTATAATAACATAGCCTTACTTCTACCTAGTAGTACTTTAAATAGATAATATAGTAGTATATTTATAGTAAGTTTCTCTTATTATTAAAATATATTTCGTATTTGTCTTAATTATATAGTTATAAGCTAACTTAGAATAGTAAGACTATATAATACCTTTATCTAGTCTTAAATCTTATCTCCTAATTAGATTATACTAGCTTTATACTTAGATAGTTAAATATAATAGTATTCTTAATTATAGTAGATAGTATAGTAGAGTTAGTTAAAGATAAACATCTTCTAGTATAAGACTATAGGATTAAATAGTATTAAGGCCTTATAACTAGCTTAGGTTTCTTATTATAAGATAGATAGTACTAATACTAAAGCGTTTCTAAGATTACTTTAGAAGAAGAGAGAAAGAGTATAGTAGGAGTATATAGTAAGTAGTAGAGAGTATCTAGGTTTTATAAAAAGCCTATATAAGCCTTTTAATTTCTAGTTTCTACTATCTTTTATAGTTTACTTATATAGTTAATAAAAGTTAAGTATTTCTTAACTATATATAGATAAGATAACTTAGAAAAGGTAAATAAAGGAATAAGAGTATATAAATAAGGAAATACTTTCTTTTTATATATATATATTTTACTTAGAATAAAGAGGATTAGAAATATTTCTAGTTTTATTTCTTAAATTTCTAATTCTATTTAAAGTTAGCTTTATAAGTTTATAATAAGAATCTATTTTCTTAGAGTATAAAGTAGTTAGTATATAAATATATAAGACTAGAGTAAAAGTAGCTATTTAGAGTAAGTTAAAAGTTAATTTAGTTATATCTATTATTTTTAATAATTAATAAGTCTCTTATAATACTAGACTAGCTACTTCTTAATCCTCTCTATGTCAAGGGTTACACCCGTGGAATAAGTCTCGGAGTACTCCAGCGACGCATTCACGTGACCTCGCTTGGCAACGCATGGACGTAACAGAACCTTCGAGAGTACCCTTGGCAGAACCCTCTAGAATGAGTTAACTGAGTATATAAGTTAGCAAGGACTCTGGCTTAGAAAGGACAATCGAATCTTCTTGTATATAGACACCTCTGTAGTTCAATTCATCAGTATTTGCTACAAGTCCTGACACTCTACTTCTTATAAATCTCCTTCTAAAGTCTTCTTCTTATCTTTATTAACCTAGCTATAAGTATAACTACTATTAAAATTAATAATCTATAACTAGTCTTCTTAATTAACTAATACGTTATATAGCTTAGTATTACCTTATACTAGGCCTATAGCGTATAGCTCTACTATAAGGTTCTAGAGCTTAGTAGCCTAACAGTGTTAGCGCTTATCTTAGTAGTTAGACTAGGGTACTAACTTATAAAGTATACCCTTGTTTTCGATATAAGTAAGAAGGATGTCTACTACGCGTAGAAGCGACTTAGACTTAGACTTAGACTCGAAGTCGGAATCCTACTTAGAGAGTTCCTCTTTAGAGACACGGTTATAATACTATAAAACATCGTAGTCCTTGTCGATAACTAAGCTATATAAATAGTAGATTCGTAAGTTAGAGGAAAGCCTTTTTACTCTAATAGCCGCGGTAATCTATATATATACTTATAGCTTACCTAATACTACTCTCTATATTCGTCCTAACTAAGAGAGGAATACTTTAAAGTAGTATACTACGCTTATAGTAATAACCTTAGTAGGACCTTTAAAACATAGATATTACTCTATATATAACGAGGTAGGTATAAGCTATACTTAATATAATATAAAGCATTTTATCGACTTTAGCTAGTCGCTCTATATAGGGAGGTATTTACTCGGAGGCTAAAGTACCTACCGCGGAAGTGGCCCTTTGTAATACGGCTAGATAACTGTGCTGTCCTATGTCGCCGCCGTTGCCTCGAGGACGAAGTTTAATAGATAGAGGTAGTTGAACAGAAGGCTGGCTAGAGGTGGTGGATTAGGGGCTAATTTGGTTATAAGCTCCTGAAATGGTTCCTGCAGACGACGGATTTCCTTGATACCGTCTTCGATGGCCTGGTTGTTCCCTTGATCGCCAGCCCTTATAATACAGAGAGATTTCTCATGTTGCGCTAAAAGATACGGCGAAGTAGTAAGGTTATGGGGCAGGTATTGAATCTCGAAACATGCGCCAAAGCAGCGTACATTGATTCTGATAATCTGGTCCTCGGAGTCCTTATGTGTGGACCATGTATAACGGTCTAAAATGAATGTTTGTGCCATGGTTCCGTCTTGGGGATTTTGGCTGTGATGTGTGATGTGTTGAAGGAACAAACTTCTTTCGATGTTTTAGAGAGCGGGAACTCCTAACTATAAATACTCCTACAGGCGCAAAGACACGATCTTTACTCCCGACCACTTGTTACAAAGAACATGCGGATAATTCTTTTGTGCATTTTCAATAGCCTCAAAAAGGTGCCTTGCAGCTCATAAAAATAACTCTGAATGACATTCATGAAATCGCTCTAAATAGTGAATGACAGCAAGTAGGTACTGCGCCGTCATCCGCATCCAGCCCCGCTATGTCAGGCGATCATATCAAGCTACACATTGCGCGATCCCCGGTGTCTATGCCAAAACCCAATAATCGGTAGGACAATCTGCCGATTTGATAATATTTACGTTATTAGGCTTTGAATTATAACAATCAGAAGGTATTTCCCATCATGTGCAAATACCTGCGGGCACTTGTAAAGGTATGCGTATCTTTCCTCGCTAGCAGTTCGCTCCTTTTTTAAGAAGAAAAGAACATAAGAAGGTATAAGTGGAAACACGCCACTTGAGGGATTAGATTTCAAGTACGGTCTTTTAATTAGATTGAAGTATTAATGATGTACGCAAAAAATTTCAATTCCATAGCTGAATCAACGGCTTTTTACCCTTTTTTAAGGTTTAGGGTGTCTGACACACCCTGGTGGGGTGCCGGACATTAGTGCTGGCAAATTCTTGGTGGGTAACCGATATCCCGGCCTCGTGCACGGTCCTGGCAAAAGCCCGCCGAAAAACCCCTCTTTTTACCTCGACCATCACCACTTTAACTATGGCTAGAACAGACAAATCTCATCAGATCAACTTGGCGGTGGCAGCAATTAAAAGAGGAGAGCATAGCAATTTTACTAAGGCAGCTAAGAAGTATGGGTGTGACCGTACTGCTATCTCACGGAGGATTAGGGGCTTGACTATGACACGCAAAGACGCTACTGCCCTTTACCACCAAGCACTCACCAAGGAGCAAGAAGAAGTCCTGATTCGACAGATCAATAACCTTACCGATCGAGCAATACCCCCTACGTCTTCAATTGTCAAGAACCTTGCAGAAGAGATACGTGGGAGCGCGGTAGGGAAGAACTGGACTGGGCAATTTATCCGAAGACACAAGGACAGGTTACATAGCAGCTATCTTAAGAACATTGAGAACTTAAGAGTAGTAGCTGAGTATACTCCTATGTTTACACTCTTCTTTACCTTAGTATTATATACTTTTTCCCCTCCTTATCTTAATTTAAGTATAAAAGCTAATATTATCTTGTTTTCTCTAGCTTACGCAAGTTATCGAGAAATACAATATAACTACCGATAACCTATACAACTTTGACGAGAAGGGATTCCTTATAGGATTTAGCCGATCTATGAAGCGTATTATAAGTCTAGAAGCGTATACATCAGGCCAGGTTACAAAGAATAAGCAGGACGGTTCTCAAGAGTTTATTTCTCTGCTAGCATGTGTCTCGGCTATTAGGAGAGCTATCCCGCCGCTTCTTATTTATAAGAGCGCGTCAGGAGACTTACAGGGCTCCTGGACAGAGGATGTTGAAGAAGACGGGGCATATTTCGGTTTATCAGAAAACGGCTAGTCGTTAAACCAGTTTGGCCTAAAGTGGCTAGAAGACGTCTTTAAGAGACACACAAAACCGAAGAGCGCAAGGGCATACCGGCTACTTCTTATAGACGGCCACTCCTCGCATGTCAACATGAAATTTATCGACTTTGCATTCCGCTATCGTATTATTATTATTATCCTTCCTCCTCATACTACACATCGGCTCCAGCCTCTTGACGTAGGCCTCTTCCAACCCCTCGCTACATTCTACAGCAACGAGCTAGAAAAGCTCCTTACTACTTCCGATGGATTAGTCTCTATGTCTAAGAGATTTTTCTATAAAATGTTTAAGACAGCCTGGGATCTTGCATTCACAGAACACAACATTACACATGCCTTCGAGAAGGCTGGAATCTGGCCAATTTAGAGCGCAAAGATGGTTGCCCAGGTGACAAAGCCTGCCTCGCCAGTCAAGGAACCTGTTAAAGGCATGAAAACACCCCTTACATCAAAAGCTATACAACACGCGTTCTTAGACTTTGAAAAGTCTCCATCCAAGCTCAAGGCATACAAGGTCTTTACTTCTATACGTACTCTTTCCTCTCAAGTCTCTATTCTCAAACACGAGAACTAGGGGCTGCGAATGGCTATTATTCTTGAGAATCAGAAGAGAAAGAAGGGTAAGAGACTTAATCTTTGCGGGGAAATTAGCTAGGGAGTAGAGGTATACTCCCCTAGGAAGGTTATACGAGCTCGAGAGTATCAGGCTAAGGAAGAAGAGGCAAGGGAGGCTGAAGAACAGGCAAAGGAAGAGAGGAGAGAGACAAGAAAGGCGAATGCTCTTGAGAGACAACGTAAGAAGGAAGAATTAGCTAATAAGAGAGCAGAAACCCAGCTCTATAAGGAGCTGGCTGCTGTAACTCTAAAGGCCTTAAAACAGACAAAATATATACGTGTCCCACGAAAAAGGACTACTCTACATATGCCTCAAGTCAAGAAAGGAGCTAAAAAGGGACAAAAAGAGCTGGAAAAGCCAACTTTAATACTTAAACTTAAGGTTAGAGTTCCAGCTAAAGTGGTAGCCCCACAATTGAAGGAAACTAGGTCAGGACGGCAGATTAGGCTGCCACTCCGTGCTCGCGCATAGTTTTTTGTACTTATTCTCTAATTAACTACCTTTTATCTATATCCCTACTTAATTACATACAAATTCAATAAGTGGTTGTTGTGATATATAACTTTTAATATAGTGGGTGACATTCCGAGGGGGCGGGCTTTTGCCAGGACCGTGCACGAGGCCGGGATATCGGTTACTGGACAACGCTTAGACAGCTCTATCGTCCTCGACAGCATCAACTCTTCAACGTCAGTTTATCGACATATTAAAGGAACAACGTTCGTATACGCTCTTCAGATCTAGCGTCGAGCTATCTCTGCCTTTCTCTCGACTGCCTTTGCTATTTTTCTCTATAAAAGCCCTAGAAAGCCCTAGAAACCAACGAAAACGATACCCTATCCCAACCTTCTCAGCTAGATCATCCCAACATAAGCTTTCATCTTCGAACTATACGATCTCTCGATATCAAGCTCTGATACCTTTTTCTGCCGAGGGCGAGGCAGTAGGATCGAAAATAAGCACCATCAAATGCCTGTAAAGGGGTCCATAAAACCTCAAAGGATTTACAAGAGAAAATTAAGACGACAGAACATGGAGCAGAAGTCGACATAGTTAAAAATGTACAGCTATATGTAAGTATTCAATCGCAAGTAGCTCTTTTGTTTACTGATTATATCTATTTAGCTTGGGAAATGGGGATACGCAATCTGGCACAAGGCTGAGAAGGATACAAAAGAGGTAGAATTAACAGCGAGCAAATGTATCATCTTTCTTATTATAGGGAAATTTCAAGTCGGAGAGGAGGAGATAATCAAAGCTGGAGAAGGGTACTTGGTAGAGAACGAGACAGGAATTAAGTTGCACACCTACACAGCTATTGTTATTATCAATCAAGATTAAACAATTTCTAACTATATTACTATGCCGATTGGCTGCTTTATAAACGCGGTCTGTGACAATCTCCCTTATAATATTTACATTCCTCTTCCTGCACTAGTATCATCAAGGGGCCGACCAAGTGTAAATTCTCTTCCTAGTCCCAGTAAATCCCATTCTTCCTCCTGCCTTTATAATGTCTA
Organism: Calycina herbarum; assembly: GCA_001414485.1. Classification (NCBI taxonomy): domain Eukaryota; kingdom Fungi; phylum Ascomycota; class Leotiomycetes; order Helotiales; family Pezizellaceae; genus Calycina; species Calycina herbarum. The sequence continues at coordinate 26,608 of LLEY01000150.1, read as the reverse complement.
AATATCAGGTCGACCTAGGAGGAAATTTGTCGGTAGTATTCCCCATTCCTCTTCCTGCCCCGTCATCTGTGACGCCTGTGCATCAAACAATTCATCTGATTGACCCATCGATACCCCACTAAAAAGCTGCGCTGCTGCTTGCGAGACTTGCTCTGATGGCTGCTGCGGTTTGGATATATAGGTGCTCGGTCCTGTAGGGTAAGAGAGTGGCGGGTAGCTCTGCTGGAGCGGCTCCAGCGAATTAGGCACATCGTGGTACGATGCTTCGACATTGTAATGAGATAGTAATCGGAGGTGATCTTGACTTGGTCCTTGCCGATCAGGGTCTGTTAGAGATTCTAAGGGATTCAATCTCCTTTTTTTGTTTCTTGGATAGATGTCTGATTTGTCGTAGTCTAGTCCCTGGTGATTTAAGGATCTTGAATTATCTACGTGCAGCTCGTTTCCTTTGAGATGATGTTAGTTATATCTTATACATATGAGGGACAGCTTTCTTATTAACCTTTATTCCTTCGTATTCGTGGTCTTGCTAATCGTGGAGGCGGGCTGGTGTTACGGTTTTGAATAGTGGCATATTCACTACCTGCTTGTAATTAGTCAGCAACAGCAAGAGTACTTAGATACCCGATCGTAGAGAGGTTAGCTCTTTGCGAACAATCTAGTTCTTGACCCCTACCATTCCACCACCTCTAGCCAGCCTTCTGTTCAACTACCTCTATCTATCAAACTTCGTCCCCGAGGCAACGGCGGCGACATAGGACAGCATAGTTATCTAGCTATATTACAAAGGGCCACTTCCGCGGTAGGTACTTTAGCCTCCGAGTAAATACCTCCCTATATAGAGCGACTAGCTAAAGTTAATAAAATGCTTTATATTATGTTAAGTATAGCTTATACCTACCTTATTATATATAGAGTAATATCTATATCTTAAAGATCTTACTAAGGTTATTACTATAAGCGTAGTATACTACTTTAAAGTATTCCTCTCTTAGTTAGAACGAATATAGAGAGTAGTATTAGGCGAGCTATAGGTATATATATAGATTACTATAGCTATTAGAGTAAAAAGGCTTTCTCTCGACTTATAAATCTACTGTTTATATAACTTAGTCGTTAATAAGAACCGCGATGTTTTATAGTATTACGACCGTGTCTCTAAGAAGGAACTCTCTAAGTAAGATTCCGACTTCGAGTCTAAGTCTAAGTCTAAGTCGCTTCTACACGTAGTAGGTATCTTTCTTACTTATATCGAAAATAAGAGTATACTTTATAAGTTAGTACCTTAGTCTAACTACTAAGATAAGCGCTAACACTGTTAGGCTACTAAGCTCTAGAACCTTATAGTAGAGCTATATATTATAGGCCTAGTATAGGGTGACGCTAAGCTATATAATATATTAGTCGATTAAGAAGACTAGCTATAGATTATTAATTTTAATAGTAGTTATATCTATAGCTAGGTTAATAAGAATAAGAAGGAGACCTTAGAGGGAGATTTATAGAGAGTAGAGAGGATTAAGAGGTAGCTAGCCTAGTATTATAAGAGACTTATTAATTATTAAAAATAATAGATATAACTAAATTAACTATTAACCTACTCTAGATAGCTACTTTTACTCTAGTCTTATATATTTATATACTAACTACTTTATACTCTAAGAAAATAGATTCCTACTATAAACCTATAAAGCTAACTTTAAATAGAATTAGAAATTTAAGAAATAAAACTAGAAACATTTCTAACTCTCTTTATTTTAGATAAAATATATATATATAAAAAGGAAGTATTTCCTTATTTATATACTCTTATTCCTTTATTTACCTTTTCTAAGTTATCTTATCTATATATAGTTAAAAAATACTTAACTTTTATTAACTATATAAGTAGACTATAAAGGTTAGTAGAAACTAGAAATTAAAGAGCTTATATAAGCTTTTTATAAAACCTAGATACTCTTTATTACCTATTATATACTCTTACTATACTCTTTCCCTCTTCCTCTAAAGTAATCTTAGAAACGCTTTAGTATTAGTACTATCTATCTTATAATAAGAAACCTAAGCTAGTTATAAGGCCTTAATACTATTTAATTCTATACTCTTATACTAGAAGATGTTTATCTTTAACTAACTCTACTATACTATCTACTATAATTAAGAATACTATTATATTTAACTATCTAAGTATAAAGCTAGTATAATCTAATTAGGAGATAAGATTTAAGACTAGATAAAGGTATTATATAGTCTTACTATTCTAAGTTAGCTTATAACTATATAATTAAGACGAATATAAAATATATTTTAATAATAAGAGAAACTTACTATAAATATACTACTATATTATCTATCTAAAGTACTACTAGGTAGAAGTAAGGTTATGTTATTATAAGGCCTTTTTAAAACTAGCTATAGTATCTATAAGTAGAAGCTAAACTTATAATATCTTAATATCTAAGGCGTTATTATAAGAGGTAGTAATAGTAAGATAGTAAAGTAAATTATAAGTAGGTTTAGATACCTACTAACCTTATAACTTAGCTAATATAAGATAGCCTAGGAAAGGGATTAATATTATAGTTACTTAAGAGTATAAAAGTAGTAAAGAGTAATTATAAATTATAGTTAAAGTTATCTAGTACTACTTTTATATAACCTTTAAAGCTATAACATAGCTAATTAGAGAAGCTTAGTAAGAAAGAGACAGCGTCTAAGTAAAAGGGCTAAGTATTTATAGAGAGTAAGTACTAAGCGTTATAAGGTTAGTTTATTATACTATTAGAAAATAGAGAAGGAGATAAATAGCTAGTAATAGGAAAACGAGATTCTTAACTCTATAAAAGCAGTAGTAAGCTTATATACACGCCTTACCTAATATAGCCTTACTATCTAGTTGTTTAATAAGAAAAATTTTATAATTCTAAAACTATAGATTCGTCTTATTATAAAGTATATCTTAGGATATAAGAATAGACTTTAGTAGGAATAAAAAGAAAAGAGATATTAAAATTATAAACTTTAAAATTTATTATAGAAATAAAACTAATTTAAATAAAAGAAAACTAAATTAAATTTATCTTTTATAATACTTTTCTAAGCTTAGTACTCTAAAGCACTTTAGGGAATTAGACTAAAAGACCTATTATATAAGTATTCTAAGAGCTTAAGAAACTGTTACTAGTTAATAAGTAGAATAGGCTATATTAGGGAACCTTTTCTAATATCTATTATAGCTTAGAGCTAGTATATTATATACCCGTCTTTAGCTTACTCTAACTAAGAAGGCTTTCTCTCTTTAATTTAGATATTAAGAATACTTTATACTACTATAGTCTTAGACTTAGAATATTATCTATCTAATACCTAACTCTTATTAATAATTAGTATACTAAAGCTACTATTCTAGAGATATAAGCTATTCTTATAATATCTATAGCTTTAAATAGCTTAATATTCTACTAAAACGATTATAGCCTTATCTTACTATAACCTAATAAGTCTATTACTATTATAAACGCCTAGCTTTTCACCTTACTTAAAGAGTATATAAATAGCCTAGAGTACTTAGACATATATTATAAATTCCGTCTTAAATTATTTAGGTAGAAGAGAAATTGTTCTAAGTAGTTCTTATATCTAGGGGTAGTATGCTCGTATACCTGTCCTGTGGTTTAGTACTTATCGCAGGTATAGTTAAGAGTATTATATGCTTCTGCGTATAGTCTATATACTAGAGTAGATTTATAGTATTATTAGATATATCTCTATTTCTAGCAGTTGTAGTATTATACTTTTATAGATATTATTCTTATATGTTCTACTTAGCGCTTATGCTAGTAATATTAAGCCTGTTTCTATATACTCTTTTAGCGTCCTCTTCTGTTTTAAGAGTAAGTACGATAGAGCCTTTATATCTATTAGAATCCTGTCGTTTCTCTAGAGAGGTAATCTAGCGAGAGGTGTTTATAATCTTAAGATTAAGTAATTTATTAAATATAAGAATTTCTTATTTTATAAGTTTTATTCCTTCTTTAGAATTAAAGTCTCTAATAGGTATTCTATAGATTACTACTAAGACCTATACTACGTTAAGTAGAGCGTTCTTAAATATAATAGATTATCTAATAACTTCTATTCGTTCTAGAATAAAGCTAGCTTTAAAGTCGTTATTTATAGTAAGAACAAGATTTCTATAATATGATTTTATAATAGTACTAATAGTATTATCGGTGTTAAAGTTATATTTAAGGCTAGCGTTAATTTTGTCTCGTAGATCTATAGTTTATATATTATTAAAATCGCCGTTCTCTATTTTTATAAGAATAAGTCTTTTCTTTCTTCTTTCTTATTTTTTATTAGTTATACTTAGTATACTTAAGATTTAGTAGTCTATAGAGTATAGTATAGAGGATTTTTCGAGTATAGAAGTGCTGTTTAATAATTAGTTGTTCTATATTAGAAGATAGGCTAGTTTTTAGGCTAGCGTCTTATTATTTTCTATATTTATTCTTAAGATTTTTCTTATAATTGTTTTAAGGTTATTAACTATATTAGCGAGGATGCTAGAGGTAGAGAGAAAAGGTTTCCCTTCTATATACTCTCTAAAGATGTTAAGAAGGTCTATAAGAGACTCTTTTTTCAGTTAATCGTCCTCTAGTTCTATAGCTTTTACTAGAAGTGTTCGAGCACCTTGAATTACCTGTTCTAGAGTCTTTAGATTATTAAGAAAGACGTATCAGAATAGTTATATAGCGCTGTTTACTCTTAGTCGTTTAGTAGAGAGAAGAGGCAGTGTTATTACCGAGGTTTAAGTTAAGAGGGAGTTACGTTAATTATAGCTGGTGTTAGAAGTTCTATATATATAGTTAAGTAGGCTAGATAGAGGTTCTATATTATCTAAGGCGGGTAGTCCTCTATTACGGTATAAGAGGGTCTCTAGGATTAGTAGGCCTAGCGTAATTGTCGGAAACTATAAATTATCTATTTCTATTTCTTATAAGTTGTCTTATCTACTACTAGAGTTATTATTTATATTCTACTAGCTTTCGAGCCCTCTAAATCTGTTGTTTAGGCTTATACTGCTCCTAGGGCTGTTTTACTAGTGGTTAGAGGAAAAGAGGCTTATGAAAAAAAATTTCACGTAATCTTTTTAAGTAGTATAACTCTTCTACTATAGGAGAAGAGCTTCTAGGAGGAGAGTAGAGTAGTTGAAATTCTCGCTACTATCGTTTGATATAAAGAGATTAATAAAATTCGAGGAAAACTTTTCCTCGAAAAAGTTATATATGTTAACTCTAATAAGTATCTATACTCTTTACTTTTAAGATACTTCGAACTTTAGTTAGTATAACAGGTCAAGCTCTACTTAAGGCTATACTAGTAAGCTAGCATAGTTTCTTATCTAATTTCGTACGAGAGACGTAGAGAAAGATATATATAGAGACCCCGAGACTGTAATAGGCGTGCTTTAGAAAGACTTAGAATAATTAACACTCTATTCTTAGAATAAAAGACGAGGAGAGAAGGAGAGCTCGAGAGAGCTAGGAACTAAATATAGGTCGCGCACGCTAGTGCTAGCGTGCCTCGCTTAGCGAGCATATAACATCCAGCCCTCGTGACTATAACCGTTATATTACCTCTCTCTCTCTAATTTAAAAAGAGCTCGCCCCGAGCGTTGAAAATCTAAACTAACTAATTATGAAAAATACTCTTTTGCTAGGTATCTGGATGGTTAGGATCGTCCGAGCCTACTTCCTCGCTACTGTAAGTATCATCGTCTAAAGCTGCTACTACTACTCGGCCTAGGTCTATTATATGTCTGTCTGCTTTCGCTACCTGCTTTCGTGCTGGTTTTAGGAATACCTCCGTAGCTGGTAGATCCCCTAGATCTATAGCTGATATATCTTCTTTCATTTCTCTTAGGTTTGGTAAGAACGGGCGGAATATGCTATCGTTGACCTAGTGTTCTAGGAACTACATCGTATATATCTACCTTCAGCTCTGTATTAAGCTCTGCGTTCAAAGGAGATAGAACGTGCTCGTGGTAAAGAGAATGTGTCGATAGAATTGATGCTAAAAGTATTTAGGTCTATTAGCTCGCTGTGGCTGTGGTAATTGCCGTTCCTAGAGGAGTAAGAGTGCGTAGGTAGTATAGAAGATAAAGAGCGACTAGCTAATTACTAAACGACGCGTATAAATTTAGAGTAATCGTAAGACAGTTTAAGCTATTAATAAAGTCGTCCGTGAAGAGTAGAACTACGGTTATTCTTAAAGGTAGAAATTTTATTAATATCCTACTAGTCCTAATCTCTTACTTTATAAAGAACGCGCTTAAACTTAGCGATATAAGTAGAGATCGAGTAAGTACCTTATCTAAGAGCGAAAAGCTTATCTTCTACCTCTTAAACCTTATTTAGGTTATTATATATACGTATAAGTTAATCGAGAATTATCTAGTAGTCCTAGCTTTATATAAGTTCTACTTAAGAGAGCTATAGGAGGACTATAGCTTATACGTAGGAATTAAGATTAAGGTAGACGTAGTAGAATTATATAATAGCGTCTCTAATAGCTATGCTATCGACTCGTAGCTTTACTTTAATAGAAGGAAGCTAAGTGTCGAATTTATATATTTAGCTAGTAAATTTCTTAGAGTCTAGGAGAGAAGGTTTCGACTTTATAGATATTCTTAAGCGAAGTAAGTAAATTTCGTCGCGCTAGCGCTAGACTTTAGCTTATAATTCAGCGATTATAGACTAAACTTAAAGAGTATCTATTATAGAAGTTAAAAAAGAAGGTCGTAAAATAAAGGTATCGTAAGAACGTAAACGTAAACGTGAACGTGAAAAGGTAGTATAAGAACGTAAACGTAAGCGTGAAAAGGTAGTAGCTCGCTCGTAAGCACTGTTACAGATGCTAATAAAAGATAAAGTATATAACAGCTTTAAATAAATTACTAGAACTTGAACCGTAGGTACGAAGGTAAATCAAACTAAGGAGAGAAGAGAATCTAAAAGGAACGAAGCTATTTAAGTTGTTCTAATGCTAAGGCTTGTTATATAATTATATATAACTAATAAAGCTCGTTATATCTGATAGAAAATAGCTAACTAAGCCAGGCTTAGTTAACACAGTTTAAATGAATTCCAGCTCCGTTATATCACCCCTCTCTCCGAAGAAGCTCGCCTCGAGCGTATAAGTCTATAGTCGTCGTCTTATCGTTTTTTAAGTTCTACTCCTTTTTCGTAACACTCGAGCTAGTACGGTAGATTCTTAGGAGGCCTAACTACTTTAGAGTATTTTATATAAAACTCCTATAGCTTATAAGGCGCTCCTTTGAATCTACTAGTATTATACCAGACCTCGTTATATTCCCAACCTGTCTACTTTACTTTATATTCTATCTTATAAAGACCTCGCTTTCTAGACGTAATTACCTCCTTAACCTCGTATTCTAGACTCTTATAGTACTCGACTACTACTGGTTAGTTATTATATTACCTAGAAAGAGAGTCGTTAGAGTCTTTTCTTAGCTTATTAGCGTGAATAACAGAGTATACGTGGTTAGAACCTAGTAATACGAGTCTATAGCTTTTACCGACCTTTTCTAACACTTTATAAGAACCTTCTTACTAGCTCCCTAGCTTTCGACTTAGGCGGTCACTTCTCTAGTGCTTTATAGAAACCTAGACCTTATTACTAACATCTTAGTCAATAGCACGCCGGTGCTTATTAGCTTATACTACCTGTCTTTTCTAAGCTTCGGCTAGGTTAGCTTTAGCGTATTCCTAGATTTCTTAGATTTACTATATATACTTTATTGCCTCCTTTCTACTCTTCTTTATATCTGCTAACGTGTTTCACAAGCGAGTCGCCTACATAAGCGGGTCGCCCACTTTCCTCGTCGCGTACTATATACCACCTTTAAATTATAATAGCTTAACACCACAACGTTTAATTACCTTCTTAAGAAGCTAATATTATTTTAGCAACCTAAGAACTCGAAAACAACGCGTTATTAACCGAACGAAGCGCTGCAAAGATTTACCATGTTCCTTGAAAGACTCTCTCTAATCGACGCGCCGGAAAGCCCTTACGACGCGATTACCAGCCTAATTCGAAAAAGCTTACAAAGCCAGAGGAGGAGGCAATAGTCAGATATATATTAGAGTTAGATTCGCGAGGGTTTTCGCCTATAAGGGATATAGTACGAGATATGGCTAACAATCTGCTAAGAGAGCGCGACGGAAAGCCTGTAGGTAGGAACTGGCTAGATAACTTTATAAAACATACACCTAAGCTTAAAACTCGATAGAGTCGTTCATACGATCGTTAGCGAGCTTTAACTAAGGATCCGCGAGTTATTAGCCTATGGTTTACGCTTATATAGTCTATTAAAGAGAAATATAGTATTCAAGATAAGGATATTTACAACTTTAACGAAAGTGGCTTTATAATAGGAGTTATTTCGTCCTAACTTATTGTTATAAGCTTAGAAACGCGTGGGAAGCGAAAGCAAGTTCAGCTAGGCAATCGCGAGTAGGTTATAGTTATTCAGGGAGTCAACGTAACAGGATAGACAATCCCGCTATTTATTATATTCGCGGGCAAAGTACTTATTTCTACCTGGTACTAAGACATATACATACTATATAATTAGGTAATTAAGGTTAGCAACAACGGCTAGACAAATAATAAGCTTGGAGTTACATAGTTAAAGTATTTTAATAAGCATATAAAGGTATAAAGTATAGAAGGATATCGTTTGTTAATTGTTAATAGTTATAAAAGCTATAACTCGCTTGAATTCTAGCAACTCTGTAAAGACTTAAACATTATTACCCTCTATATACCTCTATACTTATTATACCTACTATAGCCGCTTGATATAGTCTGCTTCTCGCTATTAAAGCGAGTGTATAGAGCTAAGATATTAGGCTTAGCATAGAATCATATTAATTATATTACTAAAGAAACCTTTCTTCTCGCGTTTAAAGTAGCTTTTTATAAAGCATTTACAAAGGATAACATCTACGCGAGTTTTAAAGGGGCTGGGCTAGTCCTACATAGCTTAGAAGCTGTGTTATTAAAGCTTAATTTAAGGCTTCGTACGCTAACACTAACAATACTAGAAGACACTCTATGGACACCTAAAACACTAAGTAACGTATACGAAATAATAGCTTAATTAATACTTATTTAAGATCGGATTTAAAGATATTAAGACTCGTTACCTAGTTCTATTATTCAGTCTCTTAATCAACTCGAAAAAGGCTTAACTAGGGTGATATATAATATAGTATTAATATGTAAGGAAATCACTAGTCTTCGTATAATAACTGAGGCTATAACTAAGCGTAAAAGTTATAAGAGGAAGTATATTAAGAGTTAAGAGACATTAACAGTGGGCGACGTAGCTGATTTAATTGTATCTGAGGAAAATAGTGGCTAGAAATAAGGTGAAGAGTCTAGGAAGAGAGTTCGCGTAGACAGGCACTGTAGCCGTTGTAGTAAAACTAGGCATAATTCTCGTACTTGTTAGGCAGAAATATTAGATGTAGAAGATAGCGAAAGTTCTAAAGAATACTAGATAGCTTCTATAGTAATAATAACTTTGTATAGTGTTGAGTATTTTATATTATAATAACACTAGGTTGAAAAAGTGGGCGACTCGCTTGTGTAGGCGACTCGCTTGTGAAACACGTTATAACATCGATTTTGTCTTTTAGATGTTTCTAGTTAAAGTATATACGAGGCTCGTATCCGAGTTTAATTATATAGGAGGAGAGTCCGGTAGAGTCTTATAGAAGCGAGGCTACTACGTAGTCGACTATGTAGATAAGCTAAGACCAGTTGTCCTAGTAGTAGTTAATAAATAGGCGTAGACGCTGATTAATATACTAATTAGCGTTTTCTATCTAGCTATCGGTTTTAGAGTGATTAGCGGTTGAAAGCTTAACTTTTATCTCTATAATCCTATTAAATTCTTACTAAAACTCGGCTATAAATTATAGTCCACGATCTAAGATAATTATAGACGTAGGTCTATAATATTTAAAGATATACTAGATATACATAGCTGCGAGGTTCTTTATATTCACTGTAGAGTTATAAGGTATTAAAATAGGTCTCTTTCCTAGTCGGTTAACGAATACTAGGATTTTATTAAATCCTAAAGTATTAGATAGAAAGTCTTTAAAATCAACGGAAAGGTGTTACTAAGGCCTGTCTAGAATAGAGAGCGAGTTTAGGAGTCCTAGCTTCTTATCTTATAGAATAGTAGATCTTCGGCAAGTATAACAGTTTTATACGAATCTGCTAATACCTACGTCTATCTTATTCTAGTAGTATTATCTTTTAAGTAGAAGGATTGTCTTATTTCGTCCTAGGTGTACTATTAAGATAGAATAGTAAGCTTTAGTAATAAGGCGGGTACGAAGCTCTTCTTCTACTATAAGCCTTTCTTCGAAAAGTAACCTTCTATCGTCTATTTCCTACTTTAAATTCTTATCCTTTACAAGCTCTCTTTAAGTGTCGAACTCGGGGGATTCTCGATTCGTCCGAAGAAGAAGGTTAGTTAGGTCTAGTTGCTAGTTAATAGGAGAGAGCGATATCTCTGCTTCGATATTACTAAGACTACTAGAGATTCGAGAGTTAAGGTTTTACAGCTAGAGCAACTTTTAGTACCGAATGTTCTTCTTAGTCTTTAAGTGCTTAAAATCGTCGTTGTATATTCTTATTAGCGGATCTACCTTATTAGTTTTGCCGGGCTTATATACGATTTTAAAGTTATACTAAGAAAGGATCTCCGTCTAACGTGCCTGTCTACTCGAAAGCTCCTTTGTAGTTATAAAGTATTTAAGAGCTTTATAGTCTGAAATCACTTAAATAGTTTCTTTTAAGCCTTCGAGTTCAGCGCGCCAGTGTTCGAACGAGCGTATAATAGCTAATATCTCTTTGTTATAAATTAGATAATTTAATTCGGCCGAGGCTATTATCTTTAAGAAATAAGCGATAGAGTAAAACTCTCCGTCTATTCCTTTTTATAAGAAGACTGCGGCTACTACTATATCAGAAGCATCGGTCTCTAGAAGGCAGTGCTTGTTAATATCGAAATAAGCGAGGATTAGAGCATTCGTAAGACAGTGTTATAGTCTCTTAAAAGAAGTAACACACTCGTCGTTGAAGTTAAAGACGTGGTTCAGCCTCGTTAGCTATGTTAGAGAAGCAGCGATTATACTATAATTTCGTATAAACCTCCGATAGAAATTATAAAATCTAAGAAATAATTAAACTGCTTTCACTGTTTTCAGCCGCTGCTATTAAGTAATAGTGTCGATTTTGGCGGGGTCGACTTAAATTCTATTAGTTTTAATAATAAAACTAAGGAATTTAGTCTTTTTTACTTTAAATTCGTACTTCTTAATATCTATATAAAGTCTGTAATTCTTAAGCTTTTAAAGGACTTTTCAAACGTGCTTTTTATACTCGAGTAGGTTCTTAGAATAAATTAGAATATTATCTAAATAAGCTATATAGAAGATGTCTAAGTACTCGGCTAGGGCACTGTTTATATAGCGTTGAAAAGTGGCTAGCTTATTAGTAAGTCTAAATAGAAGAACTTTATATTTAAAAGTACTATAGTAAGTACGGAAAGTCGTAAGATCCTCTAAGGTTGCCGCTATTCGGATCTAGTAGAAAGCCTAGCGGATGTCTAATTTAGTAAAGATTTTCGCCCTAGTAAGTCGTGCTAGAGTCTCCTCGATTAGAGAGAGTAGGTACCGGTCCTTCTTTGTAATAGCGTTCAACCGTCTATAATCGATATAGAACCTAAGTTCTCCGTTAGGCTTAGTTACGAAAAGGATAGGTAAAGCGTAAGAAGCGTTACTTAGGGCAATAAAGCCTTTAGCGAGGTTTTCCCGGAGGTACTTTCGAATAGCCTCGAGTTCTGCTAGTAACTGCTTATACAGTAGGCTCTAGCGTAGCTCGTTCGTCGTATAGCCTTCTTCGAGTTTAATATTATAGTCGGACGACTTAAAGTCGGCTAACGTGTCTGATTCGACTCTTAAGAAGGCTTTTATTCTATTATACCATTCTAGGGGTAGCACTTGTAACAGTGCTTTATAGGTTATTTCCTTAGAATCGTTAGAGTCGTCGCTTTCACCTTATTAGAGGATATTAATTTACTTATCGAGCTTAGCGAGTATAATAGAGAAAAGGGTGTTATCCTCTTAGTTACAGTTCTAATAAAAGCTATTTACGGAAATCATACAGATGTCGACCACGGGTTTTAAAAGCTCTTTTAAAGGTTTCTAGAGAGGCTTTAGACGTCTCGGCCGAAGAGGTTCTAGCTTTAGTCCGCCGGCGAGCTCCTCTTATATCTTCTTAAGGCTTTGTTTTTAGTCGAGGGAAAATCTCTTTAAGAGTCCTAACACTGCTACTGAAATCTCTTCTTCTCTATTCACGTGTATAGGTAGTAGAGGTAGAGGCCTTCGTAGAATTGAAAGTTTTCCATCGTCTTAGCGTCTAAAATTCGCGTTCTACGCTACGTCTCTTTTATCTACGTCGAGCTGAAAAGGCTTATTAATTCTTTTAGAATATAAATTAGAGCGTGTTCAGCGGACTAAGCATTCGTATAAAGGAGTGGGATTATACTCTCGAGGCTAAATCAGGGTTCTTATACGTGGGCTAATATTAATATCGAAATACTTAAACTATTTTAGGCCTAGAATAAGCTCGTGGTTAGCTAGGTTAAGCATAATAAATAGGATTTTATACTAGTAACGACTATTTATAATAATATTAAGTAGAAGAAAAGAAGTAACGGTTTATTAGCCGTCTCTATTATAGCCTCTGGTACGTATTATCCGAGGGAGTTTTTTTGGTTTTATGTTAAATTTTTAGTATAGTTAATATATAAGAGTAAAGTCGATAAAAGAAAATCCGTTCGCTCTAGTGTCTATAAGAGCTTTAAGGGTGATGACGATAGAGCTAACTTTGATAGTAACGTCGACAGTGATTAGATTGCCTCTAAGTAGGTTAGTCTCGTCGATCTCCTTAATCTTAAGCGCGAATACACCTAGGGCGGAGTCTTCTCCTAGGCCTCCTCGTTTTCTAAATAGTCGTCCGAAGATAACTCCTCCTCTTCTTCCTCTACTTTAAATATTTCGTAAACAGCTGCTAGCTTTTTCGGCTCCGGACAGGTGGGTGAAATATGGCCTTGTTTTCTATAATTGAAACAAGTGACTTCTGCGGCTGGAGTAGTTGCTGCAGTAGTTGTACGCTCTCTTTTAAAAGGGCGTTGCGGTCTTAGTATAAATTACTGGTTTTTCTAACGCGGGGGCGTGGCCTAGAATTAAGGGATGGGAGTAGGTGAAATTTTAATAAAACGTCGTAGATTTGTCTTTAACGAAGGCTAAGCCGAAAGTACTAGCTTCTCTTTAGCGAGCCGTTTTGTCGTTTCTTTCGTACGCTTTTCATCTACTACTTTAAACGTGTGTTAGAGTTAGGAGCACTCCTAATGCAGCTGAGTAAAGGTTATAATACGGTGCTAGCTAGTAGCAAGGGTATTTAAGAACCTAGTATTCAACTTATGCTTTAGGTCTCTGAACAACACGCTAGGGTGGATCTAAGTAATTCCTACGTTTAGCTAGAATTTAGTGAAGAAGTCGCTAAAGCTTTATCCGGCATCGTGGTTTTCGGTAACATAGAGGGCGTAGGCTTTTACTTGTTTTTCTGGATCGCTATATGCTAGCTTAAAGTGGTCGAATACTGCCTAGGCTGTCTCGAGTTTTATAATTGATAATAGGAGAAAGTACGGAGTGAGCCGACTCTGGGCGTCTCTAGTAGTTTGCTTATATAGCCAGCGTGCTTAAGCGCTATTACTTAGAAACACTGTGCCGTAGTTAAGAAGGAGTCTATTAACATTCACGAGCTATGCGTCGAATTTAGGCCCGGCTTCTGCTTTTGGATTGTCCAGCTTCTCGTGGTGGTCTAGCCGAGGTATTCTCCGAGGGTCAGGTCTATTAGGTCGAGGGGGCATAGGCCTGTGACGGGGTTGTGTGTAGAGTTGAGGAGCTCTTAGGCTCTCGATCGATTGGTGAAGACGTTCCTGGTTTTTGTCGAGCTACTACTGTAAGTCGTACAGTTGCTGGTTCAGATCGTTAATCTCCTGGTCTCTCTCCTCTAGTTAGACGGCTTCGTCGTCTTCGTCGGATAAGGGCTGGTCCGGAGGGTCTTGGTATGTTTTAGCCTAGGGAGTGCTTTCATAGCTTTGTTGGCCGGCGGTAATACGAGCACTTTTCTTCACCGGCATTCTCGTGGTTGGTGTAAGAACGAAAGGAATTTAGTAACGTTGGTGGTTAGTGTAGATAGAAAAAAAAGGGGGTTGTTAATGTTTGCTTTTTTAGATAAGCGTTTTTTTTTTTAGTAGTAGGGGATGCCCACTCTTTAGTTAGTGGACTGGAATCGTTTTTGTTGTTCTTCTTCGTAGTGCTAGGGGCTGCCGAGGACGTGAAGGTAATGATCGAAAAGTCGAAATAATCGAAAGAATCGAAAGGGTGGTGCCGTGGTTCAGGGACATATAACGTGTAACAACGTTCAGTGATGTATAACGTGGCGTATCGTCGTTCAGGGACATATAACGTAGCTACGTTTAGTAATGTATAACGTCGATAGGTGGTGGGATATTTGCTTCTACAGTAGTAAAGCTTCCTTCCTAGGATATAGTAATGAGTTTAATTTAATGTCACGGATGCTAATAAAAGATAAAGTATATAACAGCTTTAAATGAATTGCTAGAACTTGAACCGTAGGTACGAAGGTAAATCAAACTAAGGAGAGAAGAGAATCTAAAAGGAACGAAGCTATTTAAGTTGTTCTAATGCCAAGGCTCGTTATGTGATTGCATGTGACTGATGAAGCTCGTCACATCTGATGGAAAATAGCTAACTGAGCCAGGCTCAGTTAACACAGTTTGAATGAATTCCAGCTCCGTCACAAGCACTATAATCGTAAACTTGAACTTAAAGGGAGATTATCTATTGCCTTCCTAGGCAGTATAGATGAGCTTAGAATAATATAACGACACGTACGAAAGGTCTACGGTGTAGGTTATAGGTTTATAGAAACTATTAATATAAAGATTCTAAGCTAAGGAGAAAAGAGAAGAGAGTAGAGCTTAGGAGCTAGAAGCTCTTAAATACATAAGTTAGCTTTTAAGCCACGCGAGACAAAGATAGTACGTCTATTAAAGACAGCACCTAAGATAAAGACATTACGTAACGGTTAGAACCGTTACATATGCCACTAGAACGTACTCCTATAGGAGCTATATCGGCGAATCATGTTCCTAAGAAGTAATTAAACCCTTACGATAGAGGGAAAATAGTAGAGATATTAATTAGCGGTATATCGAATACTACGATCGCCGACCTCCTAAAACTCGGCTACACCACCGTTATAGGCGCTATTATAGTAGACTAATTTCGCAACGACGGAGTTAATTTAAAGAGCACCGCCTAGAAGAAGTTATATATAGGTATAGATAAACGACATATCCTACGCTACGTACGCCTTAACCCTAAAAGTACTTATACGGACGTAATAAGGTACTAAGCTTTATATTCCTACTAGTAGAATTCGAAGTAGACCGGGCTTATAGTAGAATGTTAGGTCGACGGTTCTTATATTATAGAGTATACTAAGACATTCTAGAAGACTTTAGCCGAAGTTAGAGCGCGGCAGTTACTTTGCCTTTCTTATTTTAAGAGGTTATAATACGTGTCTAGAGAGTAGTACGTAGCTGAGCGTTCTTCTAACTAAGCGAATTAAGTCTTACTATAATCTATTTATACTAAGTTAGAGTAATCGATAGTAGCGAGAGAGGGGAGTTTCTAGTTCTCTAGCGTTCTTAGAACTACTCTTCGAAAGATTCGTCGTCTACTTATCAGACGACGATTATAGCTCTAGCGGTTAGTAATACTATATAAGAAGGGGAGGCTTTACCTCTACCTCTTCCTCTATTAGTACGTCTTCCGCGAGTATTCAAGGGGGGGGTTAGTAATACTATCGTTTAGAGATATATAACGTAGTATTACTAAGAATCTAGTTAGAATAAAGTTGTAAGAGGCTGCACCCGTGGAGTAGTCTTAGTTGCCCAGCGACGAGTAGTGGTAATAGTAGTAGCAATAGTAGTAGTAAGAGTGAGGCTAATAGTAATGTTAATAATATTAGTAAAAGGATACGTAGCTACTTCTGTACTATATAGAGAGCGTTAGGACTCTGCTTTTAAACAGTAGTTGTTCGTCCTTATATAAAGTCTACCTCTATAGTTTAATTCACGAGTATTTACTATAAGCTCTAATATTATAAACAACTCCTATACCTAAGCGAGTGTATAAGGGGTATAAGTACTACGAAGGATAGCCGAGGACAACGGAGCTCCTAAGTAGGCTATGGATCTCCTACGTCGAGTAGAGGCGCTAGAGTCGAGGCTAGCATCTATAGAGTCGAGTCGCCGTCGCGATCGTTTACTAGAAGTCCTAATTTTCGAAGAGAAGCGTTTAGAGTACCGGTTGTAGGTCGTATAGTTATAGTCTAAGCTATCGGTGGATATAGATAAGGACTAGTAGTTAGTCCGATTCTGGTATATATATAGTAGGCTACGAGGGAAGGCGGTAGCGTAGGCTATGCCTTAGGTTGCGAGTACGAATAAGAAGACGGTGTTAGGGTTTTTAAGTTATTTAGAGGCTGTATATAGCACGTAAGAGGAGTCGAATAACTATAGGCGGCAGATGCTATCGTTGTAGTAGGGGTCTAGGCTATTCGCTGTCTATTTTTTAGAGTTTAAGTGAAGTCTTATAGCTATAGACGGAATAGGGTAGCCTAACAGAGTTAAGAGGATTCTTTTAGAATCAGGGTTTAATAAGGAGCTTCGTACAGCGTTAGTTCCGGTTCGGAAGCTAGTAGAGTTTTAAGCGTTTATAGTAGAGGTTCGCCGTTTTACGATTAAGTTAGAGCGAGGGAGACGTGGAATAGCTAGTTAGTTCACGCCTTCGGCTTTGGAGAACAGTGACATAGACTGGGAGACAGCCCCAGAGATACGTGTTACTGCTGCCGAGTTAAAAAGAGTAAAGTGGGTGTCGTATAATATATATACGATACGAAAAGAGAAGGGTGTGTGCTTACGTTGCGGTCATTTAGAACATAGGGTTAAGGACTGCAAGTAACTACCAGCGAGGAAGGCAATAGAGGCTTCCGCTGTGCGACGAGTAGGTCCTGAATTAGAAGATGATTCGGACGACTTATATAGAGGCGGTTATTAAAGGGGGGTAATATGAGGGGTTACACCCGTGGAGTAGTCTTAGTTGCCCAGCGACGAGTAGTAGCAATGGTGGTGGCAATGGTGGTAGCAAGAGTAGGGCCAATAGTGATGTTAATAATATTAGCAAAAGGACACGTAGCCACTTCTGTACTATATAGAGAGCGTCAGGACCCTGCTTTTAAACAGCAGTTGTTCGTCCTTGTATAAAGTCTGTGTGACGGTTCTGACCATCACGTACTGCCTTTGTCTCACGTGCAGCCTTTGTCTCACGTGCAGCCTTTGTCTCACGTGCAGCCTTTGTCGCTTTGCTGCCTTTATCTCACGTGCGGCCTTTGTCTTGCGTACTGGCTTTGACAACATCCTGTATTTAGATCTGAGCTCTCTCAAGCTCTTCTCTCCTCCTCAGCTTAGAATCTTCGTATTGACAGTTTCTACGAACCCACAACCTACACCGTGGACCTTTCGTACGTGTCGTCACAGTCTGCCTCTGTAGTTCAATTCACGAGTATTTGCTACAAGCCCTGACAAAAGTCGTCGAGTCGAACCGTTAGCTAAAAAATAAATAAATAAAGTAGGATATTATAATAGGCCTTCCTAGGCGAAGAGGTAACTTTATTATAATATAACTATATAGAGTAAACTACTACTTACTATAATAACTACTAAGTTAAACCGGAAACTACTATATTAAACGAATAATAAAGTAAGAAGAGAAGGGCGTTCTAGAGGAACGAAAGCTTATATATAGGATATTAGTACTACGTACGTACTATACTATACGTGAACTTATATTTACGCTATACGTGATCTACCTCTAGTTCCTCTAACTCTATAATAATCTTAATCTAAGTCTCTTATATAGACGGATAGATAGATAGATAGACTAATATAGTATTCGTAACTAGAGGACTCTATATAATATAATAGACTCGGGATTTCTTCCTATTCTACTTTTAGAATATTATAGAGGGAAATAGCTACTTAATAAACTATATTATTAAATTAGAGTATAAACTGCTTAGAGAACGAAGATATAAAAACGAACCCCTTTTATCCTACTCGCCTAGTCACGTGTCTGCGAGCCACGTTACTAGGTGTACTATAAATCACCGCCACAATATAAAGTGAAGAACTAAGAATAAAGGATCGAAGGACAGAAAAAGATGGGCTTGGCATAAGGCTACTAAGGCACCCACAACACGTGATGGAGCTCTAACTCCGTAACATAAATAACCCTCTGCAGTCTCCCTCGCGATTCCCAAATTGCCTATAGTTTGTTGCATCTTGACTTGTTGCCTACCAACAACCTCACACTATCATTGAAATCAAACATATCTTTTACTCAACAGTAACTGACTTTGCCACATTCCGAGGAAAGTCAACACTGTTGCCCTTCCAAACTCCCAACCAATATGAAATAAGTTGGAAAGGAATCACATTCAAAACCCCTTGTAAACAATCTACCGTGCGACTAACCTCGATCCGCTTCTCCGGTATTGTTTCAAATGCCGTCTCGCCTTCCTCACAAATCAAAATTGGGTTTCCGGCATGGGAGATGACTATAATCTAGTTAGCTAATTGTCATATTTTTATTACGGCTATACGTTCGTTGCTCATAACTATTTAGTGTTCTAGAAAAGCTTGCATCGCGCGTGGCAATCATGACAACAGGAAACCCTTGGTCGACAAGGGCCAGAACGCCGTGTTTCAGTTCCCCAGACATGACGGCCTCGCAGTGGACGTACGCAACTTCTTTGATCTTAAGCGCCGCCTCCAGCGCGGTAGAGAACTGGTAGCCCCTGCCTAAAACAAGCATTCTACTGCTTTCCACCAAGGTCTTTTCACAGAGAGATTTCATGCTCTGGTCCAATGCCAATACCTTCCGAACATGGTCTGGTAGTAGATGAAGGCCATGTATAATTTCCTCACGTCTTCCTCTTGTCGATTCGAAGTGCTCACTCAGAGCTAGGGCGAAAAGAACCAGAACAACGAGTTGAGATGTGTATGCTTTTGTGGTTGCCACGCCTATCTCAACTCCCGCGTTTAGATAAACCCCGCAATGCGTCAGACGAGCTATCGAAGAATTCACAACATTCACGATTCCGATAGTCAACCCTCCTTGCTCAAGGCAATACTGAAGGGACACCAAACACTCTGCAGTTTCTCCAGACTGGGATACAAAGACATACGCGGCATTGCCTGAGATTCTGACAGATCTATCAAGGAAGTCGGATGCAATCTCGACCGAAACGGTGATATCGTTCAGCATTTCGAAGACTTCACGGGCCGCTAAGCAGGCGTAGTGGCTACTCCCACAAGCAACGAACACAATCCTGGAGCATTTGCGGATCACATCCATATATAGAGACAGCCCATTGAGTGTGATTTTCTGTGTGTCAATATTCAGCCTATTCTTTAGAGCATTCTCAATCGCTTCCGGCTGTTCGAAGATTTCCTTTCTCATGAAGTGTTGAAAGTTGCCTTTGCTTGGAGTTTCCCCGGTCAAATTATCCACAATCTTTATGTCTCGGAAATTGGCGGTGGCTTCAGTATTGTTGTACAGGCTCAAACGGCCTCCTTGAATATGCGCAACATCATTATCCTCGAGGAAAACCATCCTCTTTGTATATCTGACAATAGCGGAAGGGTCCGAAGCTAGGAAAAACTCCGCAGGTCCAGAATTCGGCATTTGTGGAGTTGCTGCGATTATGCTGTCTGTACAAACATCGCCATTGCTGGTAATACTGGGGCTTTCGGGTTCGGCTGATTGGGAATGGTTTTTGAGTGTAAGGCTGAGGTGGATGAGATCAGGTTGCCAATTTCCCTGTGGCAATAAACCAACAATCAAAGGAGACCCTTTCTTAACCGCAATAATCTCATTGGGATAGTGTCTCGACTTCATAAGAAAACTGAAATTACCTTCGAGGCCTTCGACAAGTGTACACGCAAGCTCCTGAAAATTAGAGCATGGGTTCTGGCCATGAAGCCTCATTGCAAGTTTCGCTACAACCTCCGTATCGGTTTCGCCTTCACACTCGAGCCCGCACGAAGCAAGACTGGCTCGCAATTTCTTGTAGTTCGTAATAATACCATTATGCACTATCGAGAATTGCCACTCTGGGTCCGATCTGCCGTTCGTTATCCATCAATCCCGCTGCCTCTAAGAAGAGAAATTTCAAACCTATGCGGGTGACAATTAAGCACCGAAGCAGAACCGTTTGCTGCCCACCGTGTGTGTGCTATTCCAGAGTGCGAGTCAAAAGTCTTAGTAAGGTCGATATTGTCCTCGCTAATGAGCTGCTCAAGATCGGCTACCTTGCCGACAACTTTGAAGGGTAATGCTTGATCCGGTGTATCTCCGTCGATTAGCAGACCTGTAGAGTCGTAGCCTCGATAATCAAGCTTGGCTAGCCCTGATAGTAGGGTTTTGATGAGATGGTCTCGGTTTCTTGAGACTTGGTTGTTTACGTAACCCATGATTCCACTGTGATGACGTGTTAGATATTACTTCTATGTAATTTTAAGGAGGAATGAATTAGGAAATCAATAGTGCTAACCACATAATGATGATTTGAATCGTAAAGATGGGTCTGTGTCTAAAATCGAAGAATACCAAACATGGAAAGAAGTGAAGTTTTGCTGAAGAAAAAATTGAAATGAAACAGCCAATAATAAGGTTCTCTAGTTTTCTGGATTACTGGCAACAACGTACACCTTATCCTGGTGCCAAAGGCAATAAAGAATGTGGGGCAGGCTACTTGGCTGCATATGTAGAACACTCCGATATGATAGTGTGGATCAAGCAGAGAGCACGTCCGAGATAAGCGGGCTAATGTGTGATAGGGCTTTCAAGGGAACGTAGAATGAAGCTTATTAGGATAAATATGCAGCATTTTGAAAGGAGATCAAGCAGAGAGCACGCCCGAGATAAGCGGGCTAATGTGTGATGGTGCTTTCAAGGGAACGTAGAATGAAGCTGATTAGGATAAATATGCAGCATCTTGAAAGGGAAAGCAGAGATCAAGCAGAGAGCACGCACGTTGGACCTTAGTAAACTATTGACAAGGACGCCGGATGATCAGATATTAGAGTGATGATTTCGTCTCTATTGTAGATAACAAACCCTACAGAAACAGTAAGCACTGCATATGAATTTTATGCAGAGTTTCGCGCAAATTTTCAGCTCATGCCTACCCAATCCTTTCCTTGCCCACCAATCCTTTCCTTGCCCACCACACCCAATCCTTTCCTCGTCCGCCACACCCATGTTGTTCTTTATCAGGCCCAACTATTAATCGAAGTTTTATTGGTCATTCAATTAATGCATTTCAGAGTTCATGCAGCGGGTAATAAGAGCTAGCCTTCTATTTTGCATCATGTGGTTGAAAATTTTCTCACCACACCACCCAAACAAACCCTGCAGCTCTGATGATATACCTTGGTAGTTGGGGTCTTTTCCGTCTGATTAAGAAAAACCCTTATCGTCTGCATACTTTGAGTATAAGCCCTAAGGGAACGCCGGGTGGATGTGTATCTGACAGCAGAGCCTCAATCTGATATGCCATCCTCTCTTTTTACTCTATAATAGATCCCTTAGAAGCTAAAATCTTTTTATGGGAATGGAGAGATTTTTCACGTCACGACAACAAGCTACCTCTCAAGACTTTTAATTTTGACTGTTTTGATGATAGAAAAGCAATGGGGACTTTAGCCACGATCGTCGCAACTGCAGTGCTCTTTTATGTCATTTATGTGACATACAATTGCTTTTGTCGCAAGTCTTCGCTCCAAACCAAGACTGATCAAAGAACATCTTTATCAATTGTCCCAGATGCGTACAAGATGACCGCAATCGACAAGGACATTTTCCTCTACCACCGACTTCAGAATCCTTCAACTTTGGAAGCTCAAGTCATCAATGACGCCCGTACCCGTCTGCTCGAACTTCTGGATTATGTCATCTCAAAAGCTCACAACTCCCCACAACCCCACAGCAATGTCCTGAGCATCAAGGAGTATTGCCCTGGTGCTTTGAATACATATCTTTCAACTATGAGCATGAGCACTACTTCTGCGTGGTGTGCATATCTGGCAAGACGAAAAGCAGGCGGCCGCAGGGAACTCTTCTCAGCACGAAAATATGCGGAGTACTGGCTGGAACGTGCTGCCCCAGTGAAATTCGTGGATGGAGCATGGCTATCACGTTTGCACCATCCAAGGACGCCGAGCGGGCTCAGGCACATCACTCGAATACTTTGGCAGATAATTTCAGAAGAGTTAGGTGATGGTGACCTGGAGAAAAACCATGTTCATGTGTACGCATGCCTGCTCTGGAGCTTTGGGTCAAAACTACCAGCTGGAGACTCTAGAGAATTCATTGATCCAAATATCAATCCAAACGATGATGCCTCCGTGTGGGCTGCAGCCATCGTGCAGCTCACTCTCGGTCTCTTCCCAGAAGAGTTCCTTCCGGAGGCTTTAGGTTTCAATTTGGCCTACGAATGTGTGGCTCTCGATACAATGGTCGCCGCATGCGAGTTGAAAGAGCTAGACTTGGATCCGGCATATTTCAATCTACACATTACAATTGACAATGCGGACTCGGGGCATACGGCAATGGCACTTGACGCTGTTATCAAGTTTATGAGAATTGGTGACGCTAAAATCCGACAGCAGCGCTGGAGGCGTATTCAGGCCGGGTATCTCCTAGCTACCGAGATATCTCCAAATCCCAAAGTTCCCGGTCCGACAGAATTGGCAGCGTTAGAAATATTTTCTCATAAAGTCAATTCAAGCTATGCTGCCCATCAGTTGTGTCGTGGATTGATGGGAGGACGTCTAGGCATGAGTTTGCAAGCCTGGATGGATCCTTCTGAGTGGGGAAAAAGAAAATTCCGCTTCGCTGCAGCACTTGCAAATTCAAGATGGGTCACTAGAGGGGAGCCAAGCAAGAGCCGGTTTTTAAAAGAACTGGAATGGAAAGGTCGCATGTTTGGCGCATTTACAACTAAGGAGAGGGTCGCAATTAAGCAATGGATCCAGTCTTTAGAGCCTCTGGTGGAGCAGACCAAAGGCAAGGGTCGCTACCACGATTTCACCGGAAGTATCCCCAAAGCTATTGAGAGATTGCAACCTTTGAACCTCTCCGCTTTCCTTAAGACTACGTCTCTAAAACTCGTAGAGTTCAACACTGTCGTTCTTATCAAGCCGATCAGCCAACAAAGAATCGCCACCCTGCTTCTCTATAGCCTGGTCCCATTGCAGAGCACCCTCGCAAGCCCTGCAAAGGTGGCAACCTATGAAGGAATGATTGCGCTAAGGATTATCCGCGTGTTGAACGGGTTCTCGGCGAAAGTCGACGTCGTTGATGGTATGGATGAAGTGTGCTGTCCATCACACCGGAGTATCTGGGACCTTGCAGCACTCGTGAGCTCAGTCCAACTTCCTGGAATGATGTTACCACTGCCTCTCCAAAAGGAAGCCACATGGCAATGGTTGGAGCGCGTTGCGTTGGATCCAGAGAATAATTTCTGGTTTTTGATTGGAGTCCAGTACGGATTCATGATCAACCTTGCAACCAATCGATCCTTCCTCCGTGCATCAGGAATCAAGGAGGACGTAATCACTGCGTTGGAAAGCATTGGAACTGTGGTCTTGGGCGAGCTGGATTGCCTATGCATAGAAAAAAGATGGGAGAGTCAGCTAGGGCTCTCTGTGGCATCCTCATTTTTGGTTCCTAACGAGTCGCTGCCTCCATCTGAATGGACTAGCGTA
Source organism: Calycina herbarum (assembly GCA_001414485.1). Taxonomy (NCBI): domain Eukaryota; kingdom Fungi; phylum Ascomycota; class Leotiomycetes; order Helotiales; family Pezizellaceae; genus Calycina; species Calycina herbarum. Next base: position 2,508 of record LLEY01000150.1, on the reverse strand, counting down.
TGAAAAACTAGTTGTTTCGCTTGTCATAATAGATTACAATTTTGCTTCGATTTAGGAAAACCAAACTTCCTCCCACTGTTCATCTAAAGGACACCTTTCTCCATACATGACACCTTGAACGTAGGCGTAACCTATCACTTGGTAGGTTATTGCATTAGTCTTCGACATCAAATCTGACGGTCTCACGATGAACGGTGTTCTGCTCCCACGGAGGAGAACCACGCTGTCATTCGGTTCCATATCCCCAGGTCCCATACCAATGCAGCCGTCTTTCGTCGAAAATAGACTTCTGTTGTAATTCATATTCATGATTGTCCAGTCAAATCGATCGAGATCACGATTCTTAGCAAGGCAGTCCTTGTAGTACGCAGGTTTGTTTTCATCCGACTGCTCAACTAGGTCTGTGAACCAAGAACTCCATAGCATGTATCGACTGGCATCATCAGAAGAGGTGCGATCTCCAAGAAATGTGCCTAGCTCGCAGATGTGGTCGGAAACAAGAGTTCTCCAATAGGCGTCACTAAGTAACCCGCCACCGGAATGCCCAGAATCTGCTGAACCGGCCACCTGGGCCCAAGTATCAAGCACCGCACCCCACTTCTTGATTGCTCCGACCTGGTTTTGGTCATCCGTAAGAGTATCCTGTCGATCGTACACTAACCGATCGCCTACTTTGGCGACAGTATCCAAGTGGAACCCTGCTAAGCGGAGGAAATATCCAGTAGTGAGGAACGTATTTCCAACTTCTGAGCAGCCATCTGCACTGAATGAGCGACAGATATGCTGATGATATTCCAATCTTTCGGCCTGGAAACGGACAGACTGATTATACTGCGTCCAGTCGGGGACCCAACTTGGAACATCTTTCTGCCTCAAGGTATAATTCGTATGTAACAGTACTTCCAAACCCTGCGTGGTACTGATCAATTTCGTGGTCCAATCTCTGAAGACCACAGGATATTCTGACTTGTAATCTGGATCAAGAAAGGCAGACTCATCGCGCACCAGTCCAAGAACTCCAAATATCTTGTCGCGAGGATCTGTGGCATCCAATTTCCGTGTAAGATTCAAGCGCGATAACATATCATCATGCGTGTCTTGATACATCCTCCAGCTGCTATTAATCCAATTCATGACGCGTCGCATGCGTGGATCCATTAGGCCACATTCTGCGTTACAGCACTTGCGAGAGTGTCTGGACCAGTTGTCACGCACTTTCACACATTTCTCCCATGCGATAGATGAATACCCGCAGATCACCGTGGCTTTCTTCGCGCGGACGATTTCCTGAACCACCCAAATGCGAGACCAGTACGCGCGCTGCAAAAGATGTTCAAGCGGATCAATTCTTCCAGCAGTGGCTGACATCCATGTCCGACCATCATTGTCCAAATGACCATAAAAATCGAGCTCCTTGAAGTGCTTGTCTCGACTCAGCGTCTCTAGATCTTGGAGTGCTTGGGCACTATCATAAGTCTCAGGACCCAGCCAAATCAGAACACCAGAGGCTCGGGAATATACAGTTCCCATTAGCCGAACCTGATAACCACGTTCTACGGAATGGGCTTGATTGATACAGATTGCATCAACCCATAGAAGCCGATCGCAATGCTCGTAACGCACATGGGCGAGTGCCGATGCCAAATTTGCCGTAATTTCATGATGCACGCCATCAACGTACAAATTTTCTTTTCCAGGAATATCGGCCCATACATAGGATAAGGCTTCGTAAGAGACAGCCTCCGCGGCGGGAGCGAGGGATTGAACTTGCAAACAGCATTCGAGTTTGCTTCCTGGGGACCCGGCAAGAAGACGCATTATCCTAACTTCGTCTTTCGAGTGATCGAGATCCGGTACCAAAGTGTAAATTGAGGAGAATGAGCTGGTCTCAGAGGGTGGATTAGAGTAGATCAAAGCCTGCTCCTCGTCATTCACATTATCCCACACTGGTTCTCGTTTCGAAACAACAACATAGTGGGCTACAATGGCGGCAATGCAGCTGAAGACGAGGACTGCGAGAAAGAGAGCTGTAAGAACGACTTGCATCGTGATGAATCTGCCCGGGTATAGTGTGCTGAAAATGATCAAGAGCCGGACAGAGAATACTAAAAAATAACAGCACGAGCAGGGTGTTAACAAGAGCGTCGTGTCACCGCCTACAATTCTGCCACCAACCAAATTGTTGTGACACAACACAACTCAGCCGTGGCACCCCACAATCACCCTATCTGACAGAAATTTTCACGTAACCAATACTACTACTATTAGTCAAATAACCGATCTTATCTTTTTGGGGCCAAACTGGTGTGATAAAATTACAGTAGTATTTTCCGTTCCAATCCCAGACTAGAGTACCAGCAGCCATCCGTAAGGCTTGCCGTGATTGATTGTTGAACATCTATAAAGCGTATAGGGCTCGTCAACAAGTGCTCAAAATACTTATTCGCCTTGGGTTGCCTTGCATTGCACCTAGTTATAAGTGGCTGCGGGTTAGGGTTAGCACAGCGG